>JAWNPJ010000038.1:0-10000 GCA_035047585.1 Drosophila monieri
TGTCTGTCTGTTCTGTCTGTTCTGTCTGTCCTGTCTGTCCTGTCTGTCCTGTCTGTCCTATCTGTTCTGTCTGTCCTGTCTGTCCTGTCTGTTCTGTCTGTCTGTCTGTCCTGTCTGTCTGTCTGTCTGTCCTGTCTGTCTGTCCTGTCTGTCTGTCCTGTCTGTCTGTCTGTCCTGTCTGTCTGTCCTGTCTGTCTGTCCTGTCTGTCCTGTCTGTCGGTTCTGTCAGTCTGTCCTGTCTGTCTGTCCTGTCTGTCTGTCCTGTCTGTCTGTCCTGTCTGTCTGTCCTGTCTGTCTGTCCTGTCTGTCTGTCCTGTCTGTCCTGTCTATTCTGTCCTGTCTGTTCTGTCTGTCCTGTCTGTCTGTCCTGTCTGTCTGTCCTGTCTGTCTGTCCTGTCTGTCTGTCCTGTCTGTCTGTCCTGTCTGTCTGTCCTGTCTGTCTGTCTGTCCTGTCTGTCCTGTCTGTCTGTCCTGTCTGTCCTGTCTGTCTGTCCTGTCTGTCCTGTCTGTCTGTCCTGTCTGTCTGTCCTGTCTGTCTGTCCTGTCTGTCTGTCTGTCCTGTCTGTCTGTCCAGTCTTTCTGTCCTGTCTGTCTGTCCTGTCTGTCCTGTCTGTCTGTCCTGTCTGTCTGTCCTGTCTGTCTGTTCTGTCTGTTCTGTCTGTCCTGTCTGTCCTGTCTGTTCTGTCTGTCCTGTCTGTCCTGTCCTGTCTGTTCTGTCCTGTCTGTTCTGTCTGTCCTGTCTGTCTGTCTGTCTGTCTGTCCTGTCCCTTCTGTCTGTCCTGTCTGTCTGTCCTGTCTTTCCTGTCTGTCTGTCCTGTCTGTCTGTTCTGTCTGTTCTGTCTGTCCTGTCTGTCCTGTCTGTTCTGTCTGTCCTATCTGTTCTGTCTGTTCTGTCTGTCTGTCTGTCCTGTCTGTCTGTCTGTCTGTCCTGTCTGTCTGTCCTGTCTGTCTGTCCTGTCTGTCTGTCCTGTCTGTCTGTCTGTCTGTCTGTCCTGTCTGTCTGTCCTGTCTGTCTGTCCTGTCTGTCCTGTCTGTCGGTTCTGTCTGTCTGTCCTGTCTGTCTGTCCTGTCTGTCTGTCCTGTCTGTCCTGTCTGTCTGTCCTGTCTGTCTGTCCTGTCTGTCCTGTCTGTTCTGTCCTGTCTGTTCTGTCTGTCCTGTCTGTCTGTCCTGTCTGTCGGTCCTGTCTGTCTGTCCTGTCTGTCTGTCCTGTCTGTCTGTCCTGTCTGTCTGTCCTGTCTGTCTGTCTGTCCTGTCTGTCTGTCTGTCTGTCCTGTCTGTCTGTCCTGTCTGTCCTGTCTGTCCTGTCTGTCCTGTCTGTCTGTCCTGTCTGTCCTGTCTGTCTGTCCTGTCTGTCTGTCCTGTCTGTCTGTCCTGTCTGTCTGTCTGTCCTGTCTGTCTGTCCTGTCTTTCTGTCCTGTCTGTCTGTTCTGTCTGTCTGTCCTGTCTGTCCTGTCTGTCCTGTCTGTCCTGTCTGTCTGTCCTGTCTGTCTGTCCTGTCTGTCTGTTCTGTCTGTTCTGTCTGTCCTGTCTGTCCTGTCTGTCCTGTCTGTTCTGTCTGTCCTGTCTGTCCTGTCTGTTCTGTCCTGTCTGTTCTGTCTGTCCTGTCTGTCCTGTCTGTCTGTCTGACTGTCTGTCCTGTCCCTTCTGTCTGTCCTGTCTTTCCTGTCTGTCTGTCCTGTCTGTCTGTTCTGTCTGTTCTGTCTGTCCTGTCTGTCCTGTCTGTTCTGTCTGTCCTGTCTGTCCTGTCTGTTCTGTCTGTCTGTCTGTCCTGTCTGTCTGTCTGTCTGTCCTGTCTGTCTGTCCTGTCTGTCTGTCCTGTCTGTCCTGTCTGTCCTGTCTGTCCTGTCTGTCTGTCCTGTCTGTCTGTCTGTCCTGTCTGTCTGTCCTGTCTGTCTGTCCTGTCTGTCCTGTCTGTCGGTTCTGTCAGTCTGTCCTGTCTGTCTGTCCTGTCTGTCTGTCCTGTCTGTCCTGTCTGTCTGTCCTGTCTGTCTGTCCTGTCTGTCCTGTCTTTCTGTCCTGTCTGTTCTGTCTGTCCTGTCTGTCCTGTCTGTCTGTCTGACTGTCTGTCCTGTCCCTTCTGTCTGTCCTGTCTGTCTGTCCTGTCTTTCCTGTCTGTCTGTCCTGTCTGTCCTGTCTGTCTGTCTGACTGTCTGTCCTCTCTGTCTGTACTGTCGTCTGTCCTGTCTGTCCTGTCTGTCTGTCTGTCCTGTCTGTTCTGTCTGTTCTGTCTGTTCTGTCTGTCCTGTCTGTCTGTCCTGTCTGTCTGTCCTGTCTGTCCTGTCTGTTCTGTCTGTCTGTCTGTCCTGTCTGTCCTGCCTGTCTGTCTGTCTGTCTGTCTGTCTGTCCTGTCTGTCTGTCCTTTCTGTCTGTCCTGTCTGTCTGTCCTGTCTGTCGGTCCTGTCTGTCTGTCCTGTCTGTCCTGTCTGTCCTGTCTGTCTGTCCTGTCTGTCTGTCCTGTCTGTCTGTCTGTCCTGTCTGTCTGTCTGTCTGTCTGTCCTGTCTGTCTGTCCTGTCTGTCCTGTCTGTCTGTCCTGTCTGTCTGTCCTGTCTGTCTGTCCTGTCTGTCTGTCCTGTCTGTCTGTCCTTTCTGTCCTCTCTGTCTGTACTGTCGTCTGTCCTTTCTGTCCTGTATGTCCTGTCTGTCTGTCTGTCCTGTCTGTTCTGTCTGTTCTGTCTGTTCTGTCTGTCCTGTCTGTCTGTCCTGTCTGTCTGTCCTGTCTGTCTGTCCTGTCTGTCTGTCTGTCCTGTCTGTCTGTCCTGTCTGTCTGTCCTGTCTGTCTGTCCTGTCTGTCTGTTCTGTCTGTTCTGTCTGTCTGTCCTGTCTGTCTGTCCTGTCTGTCCTGTCTGTCTGTCCTGTCTGTCTGTCCTTTCTGTCTGTTCTGTCTGTCCTGTCTGTTCTGTCCTGTCTGTCCTGTCTGTTCTGTCTGTTCTGTCTGTCCTGTATGTCTGTCTGTCTGTCTGTCCTGTCTCTTCTGTCTGTCTTGTCTGCCTGTCCTGTCTGTCCTGTCTGTCTGTCCTGTCTGTCTGTCCTGTCTGTCTGTCCTTTCTGTCCTGTCTGTCTGTCTTTGTCTGTCCTTTCTGTCCTGTCTGTCCTGTCTGTCCTGTCTGTCCTGTCTGTTCTGTCTGTTCTGTCTGTTCTGTCTGTCCTGTCTGTCTGTCCTGTCCTGTCTGTCTGTCCTGTCTGTCCTGTCTGTCCTGTCTGTCTGTCCTGTCTGTCTGTCCTGTCTGTCTGTCCTGTCGTCTGTCTGTCCTGTCTGTCTGTCCTGTCTGTCTGTCCTGTCTGTCTGTCCTGTCTGTCTGTCCTGTCTGTCTGTCCTGTCTGTCTGTCCTGTCTGTCTGTCCTGTCTGTCTGTCCTGTCTGTCTGTCTGTCCTGTCTGTCTGTCCTGTCTGTCTGTGCTGTCTGTCTTGTCTGTCTGTCCTGTCTGTCTGTCTTTCCTGTCTGTCTGTCCTGTCTGTCTGTCCTGTCTGTCTGTCCTGTCTGTCTGTCTGTCCTGTCTGTCCTGTCTGTCTGTCTGTCCTGTCTGTCCTGTCTGTCCTGTCTGTTTGTCCTGTCTGTCTGTCCTGTCTGTCCTGTCTGTCCTGTCTGTCCTGTCTGTCTGTCCATTCTGTCTGTCCTGTCTGTCTGTCCTGTCTGTCTGTCCTGTCTGTCTGTCCTGTCTGTCTGTCTTGTCTATCTGTCTTATCTGTCTGTCCTGTCTGTCTGTCCTATCGGTCTGTTTTGTCTGTCTGTCTGTCCTGTCTGTCTGTCCTGTCTGTCTGTCTGTCCTGTCTGTCTGTCCTGTCTGTCTGTCTGTCTGTCTGTCTTGTCTGTCTGTCCTGTCTGTCTGTCTGTTCTGTCTGTCTGTGCTGTCTGTCCTGTCCTGTCTGTCCTGTCTGTCTGTCCTGTCTGTCTGTCCTGTCTGTCTGTCCTGTCTGTCTGTCCTGTCTGTCTGTCCTGTCTGTCTGTCTGTCTGTCCTGTCTGTCTGTCCTGTCTGTCTGTCCTGTCTGTCTGTCCTGTCTGTCCTGTCTGTCTGTCCTGTCGTCTGTCCTTTCTGTCCTGTCTGTTCTGTCTGTTCTGTCTGTTCTGTCTGTCTGTCTGTCCTGTCTGCCTGTCTGTTCTGTCTGTCCTGTCTGTCCTGTCTGTCTGCCTGTCTGTCTGTCTGTCTGTCTGTCTGTCCTGTCTGTCTGTCCTGTCTGTCTGTCCTGTCTGTCTGTCCTGTCTGTCTGTCCTGTCTGTCTGTCCTGTCTGTCTGTCCTGTCTGTCTGTCCTGTCTGTCTGTCCTGTCTGTCTGTCCTGTCTGTCTGTCCTGTCTGTCTGTCCTGTCTGTCCTGTCTGTCTGTCTGTCTGTCTGTTCTGTCTGTCCTGTCTGTCTGTCTGTCTGTCCTGTCTGTCTGTCCTGTCTGTCCTGTCTGTCTGTCTGTCTGTCTGTCCTGTCTGTCCTGTCTGCCTGTCTGTTCTGTCTGTCTGTCTGTCCTGTCTGTCCTGTCTGTCTGTCTGTCTGTCTGTCTGTCTGTCCTGTCTGTCTGTCCTGTCTGTCTGTCCTGTCTGTCTGTCCTGTCTGTCTGTCCTGTCTGTCTGTCTGTCCTGTCTGTCTGTTCCTGTCTGTCTGTGCTGTCTGTCTTGTCTGTCTGTCCTGTCTGTCTGTCTTTCCTGTCTTTCTGTCTTGTCTTGTCTGTCCTGTCTGTCCTGTCTGTCTGTCCTGTCTGTCTTGTCTGTCTGTCTGTCCTGTCTGTCCTGTCTGTCCTGTCTGTCCTGTCTGTCCTGTCTGTCCTGTCTGTTTGTCCTGTCTGTCTGTCCTGTCTGTCCTGTCTGTCTGTCTGTCCTGTCTGTCTGTCCTGTCTGTCTGTCCTGTCTGTTTGTCCTGTCTGTCTGTCCTGTCTGTCTGTCCTGTCTGTCTGTCTGTCTGTCTGTCTTGTCTGTCTGTCCTGTCTGTCTGTCCTTCGGTCTGTTTGTCTGTCTGTCTGTCCTGTCTGTCTGTCCTGTCTGTCTGTCTGTCCTGTCTGTCTGTCCTATCTGTCTGTCCTGTCTGTCTGTCTGTCTGTCTGTCCTGTCTGTCTGTTCTGTCTGTCTGTCCTGTCTGTCCTGTCCTGTCTGTCCTGTCTGTCTGTCCTGTCTGTCTGTCCTGTCTGTCTGTCCTGTCTGTCCTGTCTGTCCTGTCTGTCTGTCTGTCTGTCCTGTCTGTCTGTCCTGTCTGTCCTGTCTGTCTGTCCTGTCTGTCTGTCCTGTCTGTCTGTCCTTTCTGTCCTTTCTGTCTGTACTGTCGTCTGTCCTTTCTGTCCTGTCTGTTCTGTCTGTTCTGTCTGTTCTGTCTGTCCTGTCTGTCCTGTCTGTTCTGTCTGTCCTGTCTGTCCTGTCTGTCCTGTCTGTCTGTCTGTCTGTCTGTCTGTCTGTCCTGTCTGTCTATCCTGTCTGTCTGTCCTGTCTGTCTGTCCTGTCTGTCTGTCCTGTCTGTCTGTCCTGTCTGTCTGTCCTGTCTGTCTGTCCTGTCTGTCTGTCCTGTCTGTCTGTCCTGTCTGTCTGTCTGTACTGTCAGTCTGTCCTGTCAGTCCTGTCTGTTTGTCTGTCTGTCTGTTCTGTCTGTCCTGTCTGTCTGTCTGTCTGTACTGTCAGTCTGTCCTGTCAGTCCTGTCTGTTTGTCTGTCTGTCTGTCCTGTCTGTCCTGTCTGTCCTGTCTGTTCTGTCTGTCCTGTCTGTCCTGTCTGTCTGCCTGTCTGTCTGTCGTCTGTCTGTCTGTCCTGTCTGTCTGTCCTGTCTGTCTGTCCTGTCTGTCTGTCCCTTCTGTCTGTCCTGTCTGTCTGTCCTGTCTGTCTGTCCTGTCTGTCTGTCCTGTCTGTCTGTCCTGTCTGTCTGTCCTGTCTGTCTGTCCTGTCTGTCTGTCCTGTCTGTCTGTCTGTCTGTCTGTCTGTCTGTCCTGTCGTCCTGTCTGTCCTGTCTGTCTGTCCTGTCTGTCTGTCTGTCTGTCCTGTCTTTCCTGTCTGTCCTGTCTGTCTGTCCTGTCTGTCTGTCCTGTCTGTCTGTTCTGTCTGTCCTGTCTGTTCTGTCTTTTCTGTCTGTCCTGTCTGTCCTGTCTGTCCTGTCTGTCTGTCTGTCTGTCTGTTTTTGTTTTGTTGTTGTTGTTGTTTTTGTTTTTGTTGTTTTGTCGTTGTTCTGTTGTTTGTTGTTTTTTGTTTTGTCTGTTTGTTGTTGTCTGTCTGTTGTCTGTCTGTCTGTCTGTCTGTCTGTCTGTCTGTCCTTTGTTGTGTTTGTCTGTTGTTGTTGTCTGTTGTCTGTTGTTTTGTGTTTTGTTGTTGTTGTTTGTTTGTTGTTGTCTGTGTCTGTCTGTTTTTTGTTGTCTGTTGTTTCTTTGTCTGTTGTTGTCGTGTTGTTTGTGTTTGTTGTTGTTGTTGTGTTGTTGTTGTTGTCTGTTGTCTGTCTGTGTTGTTGTCTGTCTGTCGTTGTTTTCTTTGTCTTTGTCTGTTGTTGTCGTTGTCTGTCTGTCTGTCTGTTTTGTCTGTCTTGTGTTTTTTTTGTTGTTGTTTTTTTGTGTGTCTGTCTGTCTGTCTGTTTTTGTGTGTCTGTTTTGTCTGTTGTTGTTGTCTGTTGGTTGTTGTTGTGTTGTTTCTGTCTGTCTGTCTGTCTGTTGTCTGTTGTCTTCTGTTGTCTGTCTGTTGTCTGTCTGTTTCTGTCTGTTGTCTGTCTTGTTGTTGTCTGTCTGTTGTCTGTCTGTCTGTCTGTCTGTCTGTCGTCTGTTGTCTGTCTGTCTGTTGTTTGTTGTCGTCTGTCTGTCTGTCTGTCTGTCTGTCTGTCCTGTCTGTCTGTCTGTTGTTGTTGTCTGTTCTGTCTGTCCTGTCTGTCTGTCCTGTCTGTTGTCTGTCTTCGTCTTTTGTTGTCTGTCTGTCTTTGTTGTCTGTCTGTTTGTCTGTGTTTGTCGTTGTCTGTTGTCTGTCTGTCTGTCTGTCTGTCTGTCTGTCGTCTGTTGTGTTGTTGTCTGTCTGTCTGTCTGTCCTGTCTGTCTGTCCTGTCTGTCTGTTGTTGTCTGTCTGTCTGTCTGTCTGTCCTGTCTGTCTGTCTGTCTGTCTGTCCTGTCTGTCTGTCTGTCTTCTGTCGTCTGTTTTTTTGTTTTGTCTGTTGTTTTTTGTTTTTTTGTTGTTGTTGTTTCTGTTGTCTTTGTCTGTCTGTTTTGTTTTGGTGTTTCTGTTGTTGTTTGTCTGTTGTCTGTTGTCTGTTGTGTTGTGTTGTTGTCTTTTTGTTGTTGTTTTTGTTGTCTGTCTGTTGTTTTGTCTGTCTGTTTCTGTCTGTCTGTCTGTCTGTTCTGTCTGTTGCCTGTTGTCTTCTGTCTGTCTGTCTGTCCTGTCTTCTGTCTGTCCTGTCTGTCTGTCTTGTCTTCTTTTTGTCGTTTTGTCTGTCTGTCTGTCTGTCTGTTGTCTGTCTGTCTGTCCTGTCTGTTGTCTTTCTGTGTTTTGTCCTGTCTGTCTGTCCTGTCTGTCTGTCCTTCTGTCTGTCTGTCCTGTCTGTCTGTCCTGTCTGTCTGTCCTGTCTGTCTGTCTGTCCTGTCTGTCTGTTCGTCTGTCTGTTCTGTCTGTCTGTCTGTCTGTCTGTCTGTCTGTTGTTTTGTTTCTGTTGTCTGTCTGTCCTGTTGTCTGTTGTTTGTCTGTCTGTCTGTCTGTCCTGTCTGTCTGTCCTGTCTGTCTGTCTGTCTGTCCTGTCTGTCTGTCCTGTCTGTCTGTCCTGTCTGTCTGTCCTTTTGTCCTGTCTGTCTGTCTCGTCGTCTGTCTGTTTTGTCTGTCTGTCTGTCTGTTCTGTCTGTTCTGTCTGTTCTGTCTGTCCTGTCTGTCTGTCTGTCTGTCTGTCTGTCCTGTCTGTCTGTCCTGTCTGTCTGTCTGTCTGTCTGTCTGTCCTGTCTGTCTGTCCTGTCTGTCTGTCCTGTCTGTCTGTCCTGTCTGTCTGTCCTGTCTGTCTGTCCTGTCTGTCTGTCCTGTCTGTCTGTCCTGTCTGTCTGTCCTGTCTGTCTGTCCTGTCTGTCTGTCTGTCCTGTCTGTCTGTCCTGTCTGTCTGTCCTGTCTGTCTGTCCTGTCTGTCTGTCCTGTCTGTCTGTCCTGTCTGTCTGTCCTGTCTTTCTGCGCTGTCTGTCTTGTCTGTCTGTCCTGTCTGTCTGTCTGTCTGTCCTGTCTGTCCTGTCTGTTCTGTCTGTCCTGTCTGTCCTGTCTGTCCTGTCTGTCCTGTCTGTCCTGTCTGTCCTGTCTGTCTGTCTGTCTGTCTGTCTGTCTGTCCTGTCTGTCTGTCCTGTCTGTCTGTCCTGTCTGTCTGCCTGTCCTGTCTGTCTGTCCTGTCTGTCCTGTCTGTCTGTCCTGTCTGTCTGTCCTGTCTGTCTGTCTGTCCTGTCTGTCTGTCTGTCCTGTCTGTCTGTCCTGTCTGTCTTTCCTGTCTGTCTGTCCTGTCTGTCTGGCTGTCTGTCTTGTCTGTCTGTCCTGTCTGTCCTGTCTGTCTGTCTGTCTGTCCTTTCTGTCCTGTCTGTTCTGTCTGTCCTGTCTGTCCTGTCTGTCCTGCCTGTCTGTCTGTCTGTCTGTCTGTCCTGTCTATCTGTCCTTTCTGCCTGTCCTGTCTGTCTGTCCTGTCTGTCTGTCCTGTCTGTCAGTCCTGTCTGTCTGTCCTGTCTGTCTGTTCTGTCTGTTCTTTCTGTTCTGTCTGTTCTGTCTGTCTGTCTGTCCTGTCTGTCTGTCTGTCTGTCTGTCCTGTCTTCTGTCTGTCCTGTCTGTCTGTCCTGTTTGTCCTGTCTGTCTGTCCTGTCTGTCTGTCCTGTCTGTCCTGTCTGTCTGTCTGTCGTCTGTCCTTTCTGTCCTGTATGTCCTGTATGTCTGTCTGTCCTGTCTGTTCTGTCTGTTCTGTCTGTTCTGTCTGTTCTGTCTGTTCTGTCTGTCTGTCCTGTCTGTCTGTCCTGTCTGTCTGTCCTGTCTGTCTGTCCTGTCTGTCTGTCTGTCCTGTCTGTCTGTCCTGTCTGTCTGTCCTGTCTGTCTGTCCTGTCTGTCCTGTCTGTCTGTCTGTCCTGTCTGTCTGTCCTGTCTGTCTGTCCTGTCTGTCTGTCCTGTCTGTCTGTCCTGTCTGTCTGTCCTGTCTGTCTGTCCTGTCTGTCTGTGCTGTCTGTCTTGTCTGTCTGTCCTGTCTGTCTGTCTGTCCTGTCTGTCTGTCTGTCTGTCTGTCCTGTCTGTCTGTCTGTCTGTCTGTCCTGTCTGTCTGTCTGTCTGTCTGTCCTGTCTGTCTGTCCTGTCTGTCTGTCCTGTCTGTCTGTCCTGTCTGTCTGTCCTGTCTGTCTGTCCTGTCTGTCTGTCCTGTCTGTCTGTCCTGTCTGTCTGTCCTGTCTGTCTGTCCTGTCTGTCTGTCCTGTCTGTCTGTCCTGTCTGTCTGTCTGTCCTGTCTGTCTGTCCTGTCTGTCTGTCCTGTCTGTCTGTCCTGTCTGTCTGTCCTGTCTGTCTGTCCTGTCTGTCTGTCCTGTCTGTCTGTGCTGTCTGTCTTGTCTGTCTGTCCTGTCTGTCCTGTCTGTCTGTCTGTCTGTCTGTCTGTCCTGTCTGTCCTGTCTGTTCTGTCTGTCCTGTCTGTCCTGTCTGTCCTGTCTGTCCTGTCTGTCTGTCTGTCTGTCTGTCTGTCTGTCTGTCTGTCCTGTCTGTTGTCTGTTGTCTGTCTGTCTGTCTGTCTGTCTGTCTGTCTGTCTGTCTGTCTGTCTGTCTGTCTGTCTGTCTGTTGTCTGTCTGTCTGTCTGTCTGTCGTCTGTCTGTCCTGTCTGTCTGTCTGTCTGTCTGTCTGTCTGTCTGTCTGTTGTCTGTCTGTCTGTCCTGTCTGTCTGTCTGTCTGTCTGTCTGTCTGTCTGTCTGTCTGTCTTCTGTCTGTTGTCTGTCTGTCTGTCTTCTGTCTGTCTGTCTGTCTTCGTGTCTGTGTCGTCTGTTGTCTGTCTGTCTGTCTGTTGTGTCTGTCTGTCTGTCTGTCTGTCGTCTGTCTGTCTGTCTGTCTGTCTGTCTGTCTGTCTGTCTTCTGTCTGTCTGTCTG
>JAWNPJ010000038.1:12500-30000 GCA_035047585.1 Drosophila monieri
TGTCCTGTCTGTCTGTCCTGTCTGTCTGTCCTGTCTGTCTGTCTGTCCTGTCTGTCTGTCCTGTCTGTCTGTCCTGTCTGTCTGTCCTGTCTGTCTGTCTGTCCTGTCTGTCTGTCCTGTCTGTCTGTCCTGTCTGTCTGTCCTGTCTGTCTGTCCTGTCTGTCTGTCCTGTCTGTCTGTCCTGTCTTTCTGGCTGTCTGTCTTGTCTGTCTGTCCTGTCTGCCTGTCCTGTCTTTCTGCGCTGTCTGTCTTGTCTGTCTGTCCTGTCTGTCCTGTCCTGTCTGTCTGTTCTGTCTGTTCTGTCTGTTCTGTCTGTTCTGTCTGTTCTGTCTGTTCTGTCTGTCTGTCTGTCTGTCTGTCTGTCCTGTCTGTCTGTCCTGTCTGTCCTGTCTGTCTGTCTGTCTGTCTGTCCTGTCTGTCTGTCTGTCCTGTCTGTCCTGTCTGTCTGTCTGTCCTGTCTGTCCTGTCTGTTCTGTCTGTCCTGTCTGTCCTGTCTGTCCTGTCTGTCCTGTCTGTCCTGTCTGTCTGTCTGTCTGTCTGTCTGTCCTGTCTGTCTGTCCTGTCTGTCTGTCCTGTCTGTCTGTCCTGTCTGTCTGTCCTGTCTGTCTGTCCTGTCTGTCTGTCCTGTCTGTCTGTCCTGTCTGTCTGTCCTGTCTGTCCTGTCTGTCCTGTCTGTCCTGTCTGTCCTGTCTGTCTGTCTGTCTGTCCTGTCTGTCTGTCCTGTCTGTCCTGTCTGTCTGTCCTGTCTGTCTGTCCTGTCTGTCTGTCCTGTCAGTCCTGTCTGTTTGTCTGTCTGTCTGTCCTGTCTGTCTGTCTGTCTGTCTGTCCTGTCTGTCCTGTCTGTCCTGTCTGTCTGTCTGTCTGTCTGTCCTGTCTGTTCTGTCTGTCCTGTCTGTCCTGTCTGTCTGTCTGTCCTGTCTGTCTGTCTGTCTGTCTGTCTGTCTGTCTGTCCTGTCTGTCTGTCCTGTCTGTCTGTCCTTTCTGCCTGTCCTGTCTGTCTGTCCTGTCTGTCTGTCCTGTCTGTCTGTCCTGCCTGTCTGTCCTGTCTGTCTGTCCTGTCTGTCTGTCTGTCTGTCTGTCCTGTCTGTCCTGTCTGTCTGTCTGTCTGTCTGTCTGTCCTGTCTGTCTGTCCTGTCTGTCCTGTCTGTCTGTCCTGTCTGTCTGTCCTGTCTGTCTGTCCTGTCTGTCTGTCCTGTCTGTCCTGTCTGTCCTGTCTGTCCTGTCTGTCCTGTCTGTCTGTCTGTCTGTCTGTCTGTCCTGTCTGTCTGTCCTGTCTGTCCTGTCTGTCTGTCCTGTCTGTCTGTCCTGTCTGTCTGTCCTGTCTGTCCTGTCTGTCTGTCTGTCTGTCTGTCCTGTCTGTCTGTCTGTCTGTCTGTCCTGTCTGTCCTGTCTGTCTGTCTGTCCTGTCTGTCCTGTCTGTCCTGTCTGTTCTGTCTGTCCTGTCTGTCCTGTCTGTCCTGTCTGTCCTGTCTGTCCTGTCTGTCTGTCTGTCTGTCTGTCTGTCCTGTCTGTCTGTCCTGTCTGTCTGTCCTGTCTGTCTGTCCTGTCTGTCTGTCCTGTCTGTCTGTCCTGTCTGTCTGTCCTGTCTGTCTGTCCTGTCTGTCTGTCCTGTCTGTCTGTCTGTCCTGTCTGTCTGTCTGTCCTGTCTGTCTGTCTGTCTGTCTGTCTGTCCTGTCTGTCTGTCCTGTCTGTCCTGTCTGTCTGTCCTGTCTGTCTGTCCTGTCTGTCTGTCCTGTCTGTCTGTCCTGTCTGTCCTGTCTGTCCTGTCTGTCCTGTCTGTCTGTCTGTCCTGTCTGTCTGTCTGTCTGTCTGTCTGTCCTGTCTGTCTGTCCTGTCTGTCTGTCCTGTCAGTCTGTCCTGTCTGTCCTGTCTGTTTGTCTGTCTGTCTGTCCTGTCTGTCTGTCTGTCTGTCTGTCCTGTCTGTCCTGTCTGTCCTGTCTGTCCTGTCTGTCTGTCTGTCCTGTCTGTCCTGTCTGTTCTGTCTGTCCTGTCTGTCCTGTCTGTCCTGTCTGTCCTGTCTGTCTGTCTGTCTGTCTGTCTGTCCTGTCTGTCTGTCCTGTCTGTCTGTCCTGTCTGTCTGTCCTGTCTGTCTGTCCTGTCTGTCTGTCCTGTCTGTCTGTCCTGTCTGTCTGTCCTGTCTGTCTGTCCTGTCTGTCTGTCTGTCCTGTCTGTCTGTCTGTCTGTCTGTCTGTCTGTCTGTCTGTCTGTCCTGTCTGTCTGTCCTGTCTGTCCTGTCTGTCTGTCCTGTCTGTCTGTCCTGTCTGTCTGTCCTGTCTGTCTGTCCTGTCTGTCTGTCTGTCTGTCCTGTCTGTCTGTCCTGTCTGTTCTGTCTGTCCTGTCTGTCTGTCTGACTGTCTGTCCTGTCTTTCTGTCTGTCCTGTCTGTCCTGTCTGTCTGTCCTGTCTGTCTGTCCTGTCTGTCTGTCCTGTCTGTCTGTCCTGTCTGTCTGTCCTGTCTGTCTGTCCTGTCTGTCTGTCCTGTCTGTCTGTCCTGTCTGTCTGTCCTGTCTGTCTGTCCTGTCTGTCCTGTCTGTCTGTCTGTCCTTTCTGTCCTGCCTGTTCTGTCTGTCCTGTCTGTCTGTCCTGTCTGTCTGTTCTGTCTGTTCTGTCTGTTCTGTCTGTCCTGTCTGTCTGTCTGTCTGTCTGTCTGTCTGTCTGTCTGTCTGTCTGTCCTGTCTGTCTGTCTGTCTGTCTGTCTGTCTGTCCTGTCTGTTCTGTCTGTCCTGTCTGTCCTGTCTGTCCTGTCTGTCCTGTCTGTCCTGTCTGTCTGTCTGTCTGTCTGTCCTGTCTGTCTGTCCTGTCTGTCTGTCTGTCTGTCCTGTCTGTCCTGTCTGTCCTGTCTGTCCTGTCTGTCTGTCCTGTCTGTCTGTCTGTCCTGTCTGTCTGTCCTGTCTGTCTGTCCTGTCTGTCTGTCCTGTCTGTCTGTCCTGTCTGTCCTGTCTTTCTGTCCTGTCTGTTCTGTCTGTCCTGTCTGTCTGTCTGACTGTCTGTCCTGTCCCTTCTGTCTGTCCTGTCTGTCCTGTCTGTCTGTCCTGTCTGTCTGTCCTGTCTGTCTGTCCTGTCTGTCTGTCCTGTCTGTCTGTCCTGTCTGTCTGTCCTGTCTGTCTTTCCTGTCTGTCTGTCCTGTCTGTCTGTCTGTCTGTCTGTCCTGTCTGTCTGTCCTGTCTGTCCTGTCTGTCTGTCTGTCCTGTCTGTCCTGCCTGTTCTGTCTGTCTGTCCTGTCTGTCTGTTCTGTCTGTTCTGTCTTTCCTGTCTGTCTGTCTGTCTGTCTGTCTGTCCTGTCAGTCTGTCCTGTCAGTCCTGTCTGTTTGTCTGTCTGTCTGTCCTGTCTGTCCTGTCTGTTCTGTCTGTCCTGTCTGTCCTGTCTGTCCTGCCTGTCTGTCTGTCTGTCTGTCTGTCCTGTCTGTCTGTCCTGTCTGTCTGTCCTGTCTGTCTGTCCTGTCTGTCTGTCCTGTCTGTCTGTCCTGTCTGTCTGTCCTGTCTGTCTGTCCTGTCTGTCTGTCCTGTCTGTCTGTCCTGTCTGTCTGTCTGTCTGTCTGTCCTGTCTGTCTGTCCTGTCTGTCTGTCTGTCTGTCTGTCTGTCTGTCCTGTCTGTCTGTCCTGTCTGTCTGTCCTGTCTGTCTGTCCTGTCTGTCTGTCCTGTCTGTCTGTCCTGTCTGTCTGTCTGTCCTGTCTGTCTGTCCTGTCTGTCTGTTCTGTCTGTCTGTCCTGTCTGTTCTGTCCTGTCTGTTCTGTCTGTCCTGTCTGTCTGTCTGTCTGTCTGTCCTGTCCTTCTGTCTGTCCTGTCTGTCTGTCCTGTCTGTCCTGTCTGTCTGTCCTGTCTGTCTGTCCTTTATGTCCTGTCTGTCTGTCTGTCGTCTGTCCTGTCTGTCCTGTCTGTCCTGTCTGTCCTGTCTGTTCTGTCTGTTCTGTCTGTCCTGTCTGTCTGTCCTGTCTGTCTGTCCTGTCTGTCTGTCCTGTCTGTCTGTCTGTCCTGTCTGTCTGTCCTGTCTGTCTGTTCTGTCTGTCCTGTCTGTCCTGTCTGTCTGTCTGTCCTGTCTGTCTGTCCTGTCTGTCTGTCCTGTCTGTCTGTCCTGTCTGTCTGTCCTGTCTGTCCTGTCTGTCCTGTCTGTCTGTTCTGTCTGTCTGTCCTGTCTGTCTGTCCTGTCTGTCCTGTCTGTCTGTCCTGTCTGTCTGTCCTGTCTGTCTGTCCTGTCTGTCCTGTCTGTCTGTCCTGTCTGTCTGTCCTGTCTGTTCTGTCTGTCCTGTCTGTCTGTCTGTCTGTCTGTCCTGTCCCTTCTGTCTGTCCTGTCTGTCTGTCCTGTCTGTCCTGTCTGTCTGTCCTGTCTGTCTGTCCTGTCTGTCTGTCCTTTCTGTCCTCTCTGTCTGTCTGTCGTCTGTCCTGTCTGTCCTGTCTGTCCTGTCTGTTCTGTCTGTTCTGTCTGTTCTGTCTGTTCTGTCTGTTCTGTCTGTCCTGTCTGTCTGTCCTGTCCTGTCTGTCTGTCCTGTCTGTCTGTCCTGTCTGTCTGTCCTGTCTGTCTGTCCTGTCTGTCTGTCTGTCCTGTCTGTCTGTCCTGTCTGTCTGTCCTGTCTGTCTGTCCTGTCTGTCTGTCCTGTCTGTCTGTCCTGTCTGTCTGTCCTGTCTGTCTGTCCTGTCTGTCTGTCCTGTCTGTCTGTCCTGTCTGTCTGTCCTGTCTGTCTGTCCTGTCTGTCTGTCCTGTCTGTCTGTCCTGTCTGTCTGTCCTGTCTGTCTGTCCTGTCTGTCTGTCCTGTCTGTCTGTCCTGTCTGTCTTGTCTGTCTGTCCTGTCTGTCTGTCCTGTCTGTCTGCGCTGTCTGTCTTGTCTGTCTGTCCTGTCTGTCTGTCCTGTCTGTCTGTTCTGTCTGTTCTGTCTGTCTGTTCTGTCTGTCCTGTCTGTCTGTCCTGTCTGTCCTGTCTGTTTGTCTGTCTGTCTGTCCTGTCTGTCCTGTCTGTCCTGTCTGTCCTGTCTGTCTGTCCTGTCTGTCTGTCCTGTCTGTCTGTCCTGTCTGTCTGTCCTGTCTGTCTGTCCTGTCTGTCTGTCTGTCTGTCTGTCCTGTCCCTTCTGTCTGTCCTGTCTGTCTGTCCTGTCTGTCCTGTCTGTCTGTCCTGTCTGTCTCTCCTGTCTGTCTGTCTGTTTGTCTGTCCTGTCCCTTCTGTCTGTCCTGTCTGTCTGTCCTGTCTTTCCTGTCTGTCTGTCCTGTCTGTCTGTCCTGTCTGTCTGTCCTGTCTGTCTGTCCTTTCTGTCCTCTCTGTCTGTACTGTCGTCTGTCCTGTCTGTCCTGTCTGTCCTGTCTGTCCTGTCTGTCCTGTCTGTTCTGTCTGTCTGTCTGTCTGTCTGTCCTGTCTGTCTGTCCTGTCTGTCTGTCCTGTCTGTCTGTCCTGTCTGTCTGTCCTGTCTGTCTGTCCTGTCTGTCTGTCCTGTCTGTCTGTCCTGTCTGTCTGTCCTGTCTGTCTGTCCTGTCTGTCTGTTCTGTCTGTCTGTCCTGTCTGTCTGTCCTGTCTGTCTGTCCTGTCTGTCTGTCTTGTCTGTCTGTCCTGTCTGTCTGTCCTGTCTGTCTGTCCTGTCTGTCCTGTCTGTCTGTCCTGTCTGTTCTGTCTGTCCTGTCTGTCTGTCTGTCCTGTCCTTCTGTCTGTCCTGTCTGTCCTGTCTGTCTGTCCTGTCTGTCTGTCCTGTCTGTCTGTCTGTCTGTCTGTCCTGTCTGTCTGTCCTGTCTGTCTGTCCTGTCTGTCTGTCCTGTCTGTCTGTCCTGTCTGTCTGTCCTGTCTGTCTGTCCTGTCTGTCTGTCCTGTCTGTCCTGTCTGTCTGTCTGTCTGTCCTTTCTGTCCTGCCTGTTCTGTCTGTCCTGTCTGTCTGTCCTGTCTGTCTGTTCTGTCTGTTCTGTCTGTTCTGTCTGTCCTGTCTGTCTGTCTGTCTGTCTGTCTGTCCTGTCTGTCTGTCCTGTCTGTCCTGTCTGTTTGTCTGTCTGTCTGTCCTGTCTGTCCTGTCTGTTCTGTCTGTCCTGTCTGTCCTGTCTGTCCTGTCTGTCCTGTCTGTCTGTCTGTCTGTCTGTCTGTCTGTCTGTCCTGTCTGTCTGTCCTGTCTGTCTGTCCTGTCTGTCTGTCCTGTCTGTCTGTCCTGTCTGTCTGTCCTGTCTGTCTGTCCTGTCTGTCTGTCCTGTCTGTCCTGTCTGTCCTGTCTGTCCTGTCTGTCCTGTCTGTCTGTCCTGTCTGTCTGTCCTGTCTGTCTGTCCTGTCTGTCTGTCCTGTCTGTCTGTCTGTCCTGTCTGTCTGTCCTGTCTGTCTGTTCTGTCTGTCTGTCTGTCTGTCCTGTCTGTCTGTCCTGTCTGTCCTGTCTGTCTGTCCTGTCTGTCTGTCCTGTCTGTCTGTCCTGTCTGTTCTGTCCTGTCTGTTCTGTCTGTCCTGTCTGTCTGTCTGTCCTGTCCTTTCTGTCTGTCCTGTCTGTCTGTCCTGTCTGTCCTGTCTGTCTGTCCTGTCTGTCTGTCCTGTCTGTCCTCTCTGTCTGTCTGTCTGTCTGTCCTGTCTGTCCTGTGTCTGTCTGTCCTGTCTGTTCTGTCTTTTCTGTCGGTCCTGTCTGTCTGTCTGTCCTGTCTGTCTGTCCTGTATGTCTGTCCTGTCTGTCTGTCCTGTCTGTCTGTCTGTCTGTCTGTCCTGTCTGTCTGTCCTGTCTGTCTGTCCTGTCTGTCTGTCCTGTCTGTCCTGTCTGTCCTGTCTGTCTGTCTGTCCTGTCTGTCTGTCCTGTCTGTCTGTCTGTCCTGTCTGTCCTGTCTGTCCTGTCTGTCCTGTCTGTCCTGTCTGTCCTGTCTGTCTGTCTGTCTGTCTGTCCTGTCTGTCTGTCCTGTCTGTCCTGTCTGTCTGTCCTGTCTGTCTGTCCTGTCTGTCCTGTCTGTCTGTTCTGTCTGTCTGTCCTGTCTGTCTGTCCTGTCTGTCCTGTCTGTCCTGTCTGTCTGTCCTGTCTGTCTGTCCTGTCTGTCTGTCCTGTCTGTCCTGTCTGTCTGTCCTGTCTGTTCTGTCTGTCCTGTCTGTCTGTCTGACTGTCTGTCCTGTCCTTCTGTCTGTCCTGTCTGTCTGTCCTGTCTGTCCTGTCTGTCTGTCCTGTCTGTCTGTCCTTTTTGTCCTCTCTGTCTGTCTGTCGTCTGTCCTGTCTGTCCTGTATGTCCTGTCTGTCCTGTCTGTTCTGTCTGTTCTGTCTGTCCTGTCTGTCTGTCTGTCCTGTCTGTCTGTCCTGTCTGTCTGTCCTGTCTGTCTGTCCTGTCTGTCTGTCCTGTCTGTCTGTCTGTCCTGTCTGTCTGTCCTGTCTGTCTGTCCTGTCTGTCTGTCCTGTCTGTCTGTCCTGTCTGTCTGTCCTGTCTGTCTGTCCTGTCTGTCTGTCCTGTCTGTCTGTCCTGTCTGTCTGTCCTGTCTGTCTGTCCTGTCTGTCTGTCCTGTCTGTCTGTCCTGTCTGTCTGTCCTGTCTGTCTGTCCTGTCTGTCTGTCCTGTCTGTCTGTCCTGTCTGTCTGTCCTGTCTGTCTGTCCTGTCTGTCTGTCCTGTCTGGCCTGTCTGTCTGTCCTGTCTGTCTGTCCTGTCTGTCTGTCCTGTCTGTCTGTCCTGTCTGTCTGTCCTGTCTGTCTGTCTGTCCTGTCTGTCTGTCCTGTCTGTCTGTTCTGTCTGTCTGTCCTGTCTGTCTGTCCTGTCTGTCCTGTCTGTCTGTCCTGTCTGTCTGTCCTGTCTGTCTGTCCTGTCTGTTCTGTCCTGTCTGTTCTGTCTGTCCTGTCTGTCTGTCTGTCTGTCTGTCCTGTCCGTTCTGTCTGTCCTGTCTGTCTGTCCTGTCTTTCCTGTCTGTCTGTCCTGTCTGTCTGTCCTGTCTGTCTGTCCTGTCTGTCCTCTCTGTCTGTACTGTCGTCTGTCCTGTCTGTCCTGTCTGTCCTGTCTGTTCTGTCTGTTCTGTCTGTCCTGTCTGTCTGTCCTGTCCTGTCTGTCTGTCCTGTCTGTCTGTCCTGTCTGTCTGTCCTGTCTGTCTGTCCTGTCTGTCTGTCTGTCCTGTCTGTCTGTCCTGTCTGTCTGTCCTGTCTGTCTGTCCTGTCTGTCTGTCTGTCCTGTCTGTCTGTCCTGTCTGTCTTTCTGTCCTGTCTGTCTGTCCTGTCTGTCTGTCCTGTCTGTCTGTCCTGTCTGTCTGTCCTGTCTGTCTGTCCTGTCTGTCTGTCCTGTCTGTCTGTCCTGTCTGTCTGTCCTGTCTGTCTGTCCTGTCTGTCTGTCCTGTCTGTCTGTCCTGTCTGTCCTGTCTGTCCTGTCTGTCCTGTCTGTCCTGTCTGTCTGTCCTGTCTGTCTGTCCTGTCTGTCTGTCCTGTCTGTTCTGTCCTGTCTGTTCTGTCTGTCCTGTCTGTCTGTCTGTCTGTCTTTCTGTCTGTCCTGTCTGTCTGTCCTGTCTGTCCTGTCTGTCTGTCCTGTCTGTCTGTCCTGTCTGTCTGTCCTGTCTGTCCTGTCTGTCTGTCCTGTCTGTCTGTCCTGTCTGTCCTGTCCTGTCTGTCCTGTCTGTTCTGTCTGTTCTGTCTGTTCTGTCTGTTCTGTCTGTTCTGTCTGTCCTGTCTGTCTGTCCTGTCTGTCTGTCTGTCCTGTCCTTTCTGT
Organism: Drosophila monieri; assembly: GCA_035047585.1. Lineage (NCBI taxonomy): Eukaryota > Metazoa > Arthropoda > Insecta > Diptera > Drosophilidae > Drosophila > Drosophila monieri. Next base: position 21,102 of record JAWNPJ010000038.1, read on the forward strand.
CTGTCCTGTCTGTCTGTCCTGTCTGTCCTGTCTGTCTGTCCTGTCTGTCTGTCCTGTCTGTCTGTCCTGTCTGTCCTCTCTGTCTGTACTGTCGTCTGTCCTGTCTGTCCTGTATGTCCTGTCTGTCCTGTCTGTTCTGTCTGTTCTGTCTGTCCTGTCTGTCTGTCCTGTCCTGTCTGTCTGTCCTGTCTGTCTGTCCTGTCTGTCTGTCCTGTCTGTCTGTCTGTCTGTCTGTCCTGTCTGTCTGTCCTGTCTGTCTGTCCTGTCTGTCTGTCCTGTCTGTCTGTCCTGTCTGTCTGTCCTGTCTGTCTGTCCTGTCTGTCTGTCCTGTTCTGTCTGTCCTGTCTGTCTGTCCTGTCTGTCTGTCCTGTCTGTCTGTCCTGTCTGTCTGTCCTGTCTGTCTGTCCTGTCTGTCTTGTCTGTCTGTCTGTCTGTCTGTCCTGTCTGTCTGTCCTGTCTGTCTGTCCTGTCTGTCTGTCTGTCCTGTCTGTCTGTCTGTCCTGTCTGTCTGTCTGTCTGTCTGTCCTGTCTGTCTAACCTGTCTGTCTGTCCTGTCTGTCTGTCTGTCCTGTCTGTCTGTCTGTCCTGTCTGTCTGTCCTGTCTGTCTGTCCTGTCTGTCTGTCCTGTCTGTCTGTCCTGTCTGTCTGTTCTGTCTGTCTGTCCTGTCTGTCTGTCCTGTCTGTCTGTCTGTCTGTCTGTCCTGTCTGTCCTGTCTGTCCTGTCTGTCTGTCTGTCCTGTCTGTCCTGTCTGTCCTGTCTGTCTGTCTTGTCTGTCTGTCCTGTCTGTCTGTCCTGTCTGTCTGTCCTGTCTGTCTGTCCTGTCTGTCTGTCCTGTCTGTCTGTCCTGTTCTGTCTGTCCTGTCTGTCTGTTCTGTCTGTCTGTCCTGTCTTTCTGTCCTGTCTGCCTGTCCTGTCTGTCTGTTCTGTCTGTCTTGTCTGTCTGTCTGTCTGTCTGTCCTGTCTGTCTGTCCTGTCTGTCTGTCCTGTCTGTCTGTCTGTCCTGTCTGTCTGTCTGTCCTGTCTGTCTGTCCTGTCTGTCTGTCCTGTCTGTCTGTCCTGTCTGTCTTTCCTGTCTGTCTGTCTTTCCTGTCTGTCTGTCTGTCCTGTCTGTCTGTCCTGTCTGTCTGTCCTGTCTGTCTGTTCTGTTTGTCTGTCCTGTCTGTCTGTCCTGTCTGTCTGTCTGTCCTGTCTGTCCTGTCTGTCTGTCTGTCCTGTCTGTCTGTCTGTCTGTCTGTCCTGTCTGTCTGTCTGTCCTGTCTGTCTGTCCTGTCTGTCTGTCCTGTCTGTCTGTCCTGTCTGTCTGTCCTGTCTGTCTGTCCTGTCTGTCTGTCCTGTCTGTCTGTGCTGTCTGTCTTGTCTGTCTGTCCTGTCTGTCTGTCCTGTCTGTCTGTGCTGTCTGTCTTGTCTGTCTTGTCTGTCTGTCCTGTCTGTCCTGTCCTGTCTGTCTGTTCTTTCTGTTCTGTCTGTTCTGTCTGTTCTGTCTGTCCTGTCTGTCTGTCCTGTCTGTCTGTCCTGTCTGTCTTTTCTGTTTGTCTGTCCTGTCTGTCTGTCCTGTCTGTCTGTCTGTCTGTCTGTCCTGTCTGTCCTGTCTGTCTGTCTGTCTGTCTGTCTGTCTGTCTGTCTGTCCTGTCTGTCCTGTCTGTCCTGTCTGTCTGTCTGTCCTGTCTGTCTGTCTTGTCTGTCTGTCCTGTCTGTCTGTCTGTCTGTCTGTCCTGTCTGTCTGTCCTGTCTGTCTGTCCTGTCTGTCTGTCCTGTCTGTCTGTCCTGTCTGTCTGTCCTGTCTGTCTGTCCTGTCTGTCTGTCCTGTCTGTCTTGTCTGTCTGTCCTGTCTGTCTGTCCTGTCTGTCTGTCGCTGTCTGTCTTGTCTGTCTGTCCTGTCTGTCTGTCCTGTCTGTCTGTTCTGTCTGTTCTGTCTGTTCTGTCTGTCTGTCTGTCTGTCTGTCTGTCTGTCTGTCTGTCTGTCCTGTCTGTCCTGTCTGTCTGTCTGTCTGTCTGTCCTGTCTGTCTGTCTGTCTGTCTGTCTGTCTGTCCTGTCTGTCCTGTCTGTCCTGTCTGTCTGTCTGTCCTGTCTGTCCTGTCTGTGTCTGTCTGTCCTGTCTGTCTGTCTGTCTGTCTGTCCTGTCTGTCCTGTCTGTCTGTCTGTCTGTCTGTCTGTCCTGTCTGTCTGTCCTTTCTGTCTGTCCTGTCTGTCTGTCCTGTCTGTCTGTCCTGTCTGTCTGTCTGTCTGTCTGTCCTGTCTGTCTGTCCTGTCTGTCTGTCCTGTCTGTCTGTCTGTCTGTCTGTCTGTCTGTCCTGTCTGTCTGTCCTGTTTGTCTGTCCTGTCTGTCCTGTCTGTCTGTCTGTCCTGTCTGTCTGTCCTGTCTGTCTGTCCTGTCTGTCTGTCCTGTCTGTCTGTCCTGTCTGTCTGTCCTGTCTGTCTCTCCTGTCTGTCTGTCTGTTTGTCTGTCCTGTCCCTGTCTGTCTCTGTCTGTCTGTCCTGTCTGTCCTGTCTGTCTGTCCTGTCTGTTTGTCCTGTCTGTCTGTCCTGTCTGTCTGTCCTGTCTGTCCTGTCTGTCTGTCTGTCGTCTGTCCTGTCTGTCCTGTATGTCTGTCTGTCCTGTCTGTCCTGTCTGTTCTGTCTGTCCTGTCTGTCCTGTCTGTCTGGTCTGTCTGTCTGTCTGTCCTGTCTGTCTGTCCTGTCTGTCTGTCCTGTCTGTCTGTCCTGTCTGTCTGTCCTTTCTGTCTGTCCTGTCTGTCTGTCCTGTCTGTCTGTCCTGTCTGTCTGTCCTGTCTGTCTGTCCTGTCTGTCCTGTCTGTCTGTCCTGTCTGTCTGTCTGTCCTGTCTGTCTGTCCTGTCTGTCTGTCCTGTCTGTCTGTTCTGTCTGTCTGTCCTGTCTGTCTGTCCTGTCTGTCTGTCTGTCTGTCCTGTCTGTCTGTCCTGTCTGTCTGTCCTGTCTGTCTGTCCTGTCTGTCTGTCCTGTCTGTCTGTCCTGTCTGTCTGTCCTGTCTGTCCTGTCTGTCTGTCCTGTCTGTTCTGTCTGTCCTGTCTGTCTGTCTGACTGTCTGTCCTGTCCCTTCTGTCTGTCCTGTCTTTCCTGTCTGTCTGTCCTGTCTGTCTTTCCTGTCTTTCTGTCCTGTCTGCCTGTCCTGTCTGTCTGTCCTGTCTGTCTGTCCTGTCTGTCTGTCCTGTCTGTCTGTCCTGTCTGTCTGTCCTGTCTGTCTGCCCTGTCTGTCTGTCCTGTCTGTCTGTCTGTCCTGTCTGTCCTGTCTGTTCTGTCTGTCCTGTCTGTCCTGTCTGTCTGTCCTGTCTGTCTGTTCTGTCTGTTCTGTCTGTCCTGTCTGTCTGTCTGTCTGTCTGTCTGTCTGTCTGTCCTGTCTGTCTGTCCTGTCTGTCCTGTCTGTCTGTCTGTCTGTCTGTCCTGTCTGTCCTGTCTGTTCTGTCTGTCCTGTCTGTCCTGTCTGTCTGTCTGTCTGTCTGTCTGTCCTGTCTGTCTGTCCTGTCTGTCTGTCCTGTCTGTCTGTCCTGTCTGTCTGTCCTGTCTGTCTGTCCTGTCTGTCTGTCCTGTCTGTCTGTCCTGTCTGTCTGTCCTGTCTGTCTGTCCTGTCTGTCTGTCTGTCCTGTCTGTCTGTCCTGTCTGTCCTGTCTGTCCTGTCTGTCCTGTCTGTCCTGTCTGTCTGTCCTGTCTGTCTGTCCTGTCTGTCTGTCCTGTCTGTCTGTCTGTCCTGTCTGTCTGTCCTGTCTGTCTGTCCTGTCTGTCTGTTCTGTCTGTTCTGTCTGTCTGTCCTGTCTGTCTGTCCTGTCTGTCCAGTCTGTCTGTCCTGTCTGTCTGTCCTGTCTGTCTGTCCTGTCTGTTCTGTCCTGTCTGTTCTGTCCTGTCTGTTCTGTCTGTCCTGTCTGTCTGTCTGTCTGTCTGTCCTGTCCCTTCTGTCTGTCCTGTCTGTCTGTCCTGTCTGTCCTGTCTGTCTGTCCTGTCTGTCTGTCCTTTCTGTCCTCTCTGTCTGTTCTGTCGTCTGTCCTGTCTGTCTGTCTGTCCTGTCTGTTCTGTCTGTTCTGTCTGTTCTGTCTGTTCTGTCTGTCCTGTCTGTCTGTCCTGTCCTGTCTGTCTGTCCTGTCTGTCTGTCCTGTCTGTCTGTCCTGTCTGTCCTGTCTGTCTGTCTGTCCTGTCTGTCTGTCCTGTCTGTCTGTCCTGTCTGTCTGTCTGTCCTGTCTGTCTGTCCTGTCTGTCTGTCCTGTCTGTCTGTCCTGTCTGTCTGTCCTGTCTGTCTGTCCTGTCTGTCTGTCCTGTCTGCCTGTCCTGTCTTTCTGCGCTGTCTGTCTTGTCTGTCTGTCTGTCTGTCTGTCCTGTCTGTCTATCCTGTCTGTCTGTCCTGTCTGTCTGTCTGTCCTGTCTGTCTGTCCTGTCTGTCTGTCCTGTCTGTCTGTCCTGTCTGTCTGTCCTGTCTGTCTGTCTGTCCTGTCTGTCTGTCTGTCCTGTCTGTCTGTCCTGTCTGTCTGTCCTGTCTGTCTGTCCTGTCTGTCTGTCCTGTCTGTCTTTCTGTCTGTCTGTCCTGTCTGTCTGTCTGTCTGTCCTGTCTGTCCTGTCTGTCCTGTCTGTCTGTCTGTCCTGTCTGTCCTGTCTGTCTGTCTGTCCTGTCTGTCTGTACTGTCGTCTGTCCTGTCTGTCTGTCTGTCCTGTCTGTCTGTCTGTCTGTCTGTCCTGTCTGTCTATCCTGTCTGTCTGTCCTGTTTGTCTGTCCTGTTTGTCTGTCCTGCCTGTCTGTCCTGTCTGTCTGTCCTGTCTGTCTGTGCTGTCTGTCTGTCTGTCTGTCCTGTCTGTCTGTCCTGTCTGTCTGTGCTGTCTGTCTGTCTGTCTTGTCTGTCTGTCCTGTCTGTCCTGTCCTGTCTGTCTGTTCTGTCTGTTCTGTCTGTTCTGTCTGTCCTGTCTGTCTGTCCTGTCTGTCTGTCCTGTCTGTCTTTTCTGTCTGTCTGTCCTGTCTGTCTGTCCTGTCTGTCTGTCTGTCCTGTCTGTCCTGTCTGTCCCTGTCTGTCTGTCTGTCTGTCTGTCCTGTCTGTCGTGTCTGTCTGTCTGTCCTGTCTGTCTGTCTTGTCTGTCTGTCCTGTCTGTCCTGTCTGTCTGTCTGTCCTGTCTGTCTGTCCTGTCTGTCTGTCCTGTCTGTCTGTCCTGTCTGTCTGTCCTGTCTGTCTGTCCTGTCTGTCCTGTCTAGTCTGTCCTGTCTGTTCTGTCTGTCCTGTCTGTCTGTCTGACTGTCTGTCCTGTCCCTTCTGTCTGTCCTGTCTGTCCTGTCTGTCTGTCCTGTCTGTCTGTCCTGTCTGTCTGTCCTGTCTGTCTGTCCTGTCTGTCTGTCTGTCCTGTCTGTCTGTCCTGTCTGTCTGTCCTGTCTGCCTGTCCTGTCTTTCTGCGCTGTCTGTCTGTCCTGTCTGTCTGTCTGTCTGCCTGTCCTGTCTTTCTGTGCTGTCTGTCTTGTCTGTCTGTCCTGTCCTGTCTGTCTGTTCTGTCTGTTCTGTCTGTTCTGTCTGTTCTGTCTGTTCTGTCTGTTCTGTCTGTTCTGTCTGTTCTGTCTGTCTGTCTGTCTGTCTGTCTGTCTGTCCTGTCAGTCTGTCCTGTCAGTCCTGTCTGTTTGTCTGTCTGTCTGTCCTGTCTGTCCTGTCTGTCTGTCTGTCTGTCTGTCCTGTCTGTCCTGTCTGTCCTGTCTGTTCTGTCTGTCCTGTCTGTCCTGTCTGTCCTGTCTGTCCTGTCTGTCCTGTTCTGTCTGTCTGTCTGTCTGTCTGTCCTGTCTGTCTGTCCTGTCTGTCTGTCCTGTCTGTCTGTCCTGTCTGTCTGTCCTGTCTGTCTGTCCTGTCTGTCTGTCCTGTCTGTCTGTCCTGTCTGTCTGTCCTGTCTGTCTGTCCTGTCTGTCTGTCTGTCTGTCCTGTCTGTCTGTCCTGTCTGTCTGTCCTGTCTGTCCTGTCTGTCTGTCCTGTCTGTCTGTCCTGTCTGTCTGTCCTGTCTGTCTGTCCTGTCTGTCTGTCCTGTCTGTCTGTCCTGTCTGTCTGTCTGTCTGTCTGTCCTGTCCTTCTGTCTGTCCTGTCTGTCTGTCCTGTCTGTCCTGTCTGTCTGTCCTGTCTGTCTGTCCTGTCTGTCTGTCCTGTCTGTCTGTCCTTTCTGTCCTGTCTGTCTGTCCTGTCGTCTGTCCTGTCTGTCCTGTCTGTCCTGTCTGTCCTGTCTGTCCTGTCTGTTCTGTCTGTCCTGTCTGTCCTGTCTGTCTTGCCTGTCTGTCTGTCTGTCTGTCTGTCTGTCCTGTCTGTCTGTCCTGTCTGTCTGTCCTGTCTGTCTGTCCTTTCTGTCTGTCCTGTCTGTCTGTCCTGTCTGTCTGTCCTGTCTGTCTGTCCTGTTTGTCTGTCCTGTCTGTCCTGTCTGTCTGTCCTGTCTGTCTGTCTGTCCTGTCTGTCTGTCTGTCTGTCTGTCCTGTCTGTCTGTTCTGTCTGTCTGTCCTGTCTGTCTGTCCTGTCTGTCCTGTCTGTCTGTCCTGTCTGTCTGTCCTGTCTGTCTGTCCTGTCTGTCTGTCCTGTCTGTCTGTCCTGTCTGTCTGTCCTGTCTGTCCTGTCTGTCGTCTGTCTGTTCTGTCTGTCCTGTCTGTCTGTCTGTCTGTCTGTCCTGTCCTTCTGTCTGTCCTGTCTGTCCTGTCTGTCTGTCCTGTCTGTCTGTCCTGTCTGTCTGTCCTGTCTGTCTGTCCTGTCTGTCTGTCCTGTCTGTCTGTCCTGTCTGTCTGTCCTGTCTGTCTGTCCTGTCTGTCTGTCCTGTCTGTCTGTTCTGTCTGTCTGTCCTGTCTGTCCTGTCTGTCCTGTCTGTCTGTCTGTCTGTCCTTTCTGTCCTGCCTGTTCTGTCTGTCCTGTCTGTCTGTCCTGTCTGTCTGTTCTGTCTGTTCTGTCTGTCCTGTCTGTCTGTCTGTCTGTCTGTCTGTCTGTCTGTCCTGTCTGTCTGTCCTGTCAGTCTGTCCTGTCTGTCTGTCTGTCTGTCTGTCCTGTCTGTTCTGTCTGTCCTGTCTGTCCTGTCTGTCTGTCTGTCTGTCTGTCTGTCCTGTCTGTCTGTCCTGTCTGTCTGTCCTGTCTGTCTGTCCTGTCTGTCTGTCCTGTCTGTCTGTCCTGTCTGTCTGTCCTGTCTGTCTGTCCTGTCTGTCTGTCCTGTCTGTCTGTCCTGTCTGTCTGTCTGTCCTGTCTGTCTGTCCTGTCTGTCCTGTCTGTCTGTCTGTCCTGTCTGTCCTGTCTGTCTGTCTGTCCTGTCTGTCTGTCCTGTCTGTCTGTCCTGTCTGTCTGTCCTGTCTGTCTGTCCTGTCTGTCTGTCTGTCCTGTCTGTCTGTCCTGTCTGTCTGTCCTGTCTGTCTGTTCTGTCTGTCTGTCCTGTCTGTCTGTCCTGTCTGTCCTGTCTGTCTGTCCTGTCTGTCTGTCCTGTCTGTCTGTCCTGTCTGTTCTGTCCTGTCTGTTCTGTCTGTCCTGTCTGTCTGTCTGTCCTGTCCGTTCTGTCTGTCTGTCCTGTCTGTCCTGTCTGTCTGTCCTGTCTGTCTGTCCTGTCTGTCTGTCCTGTCTGTCCTGTCTGTCTGTCCTGTCTGTCTGTCCTGTCTGTCCTGTTGTCCTGTCTGTCTGTCTGTTCTGTCTGTCCTGTCTGTCTGTCTGTCTGTCTGTCTGTCCTGTCTGTCTGTCCTGTCTGTCTGTCCTGTCTGTCCTGTCTGTCTGTCTGTCCTGTCTGTCTGTCCTGTCTGTCTGTCCTGTCTGTCTGTCCTGTCTGTCTGTCCTGTCTGTCTGTCCTGTCTGTCTGTCCTGTTCTGTCTGTCCTGTCTGTCTGTCCTGTCTGTCTGTCCTGTCTGTCTGTCCTGTCTGTCTGTCCTGTCTTTCTGTGCTGTCTGTCTTGTCTGTCTGTCTGTCTGTCTGTCCTGTCTGTCTGTCCTGTCTGTCCTGTCTGTCTGTCTGTCCTGTCTGTCTGTCCTGTCTGTCTGTCCTGTCTGTCTGTCTTTCCTGTCTGTCTGTCCTGTCTGTCTGTCCTGTCTGTCTGTCTGTCTGTCCTGTCTGTCTGTCCTGTCTGTCTGTCCTGTCTGTCTGTCCTGTCTGTCTTGTCTGTCTTGTCTGTCTGTCCTGTCTGTCTGTCCTGTCTGTCTGTCCTGTCTGTCTGTCTGTCTGTCTGTCCTGTCTGTCTGTCCTGTCTGTCTGTCCTGTCTGTCTGTCCTGTTTGTCTGTCCTGTCTGTCTGTCCTGTCTGTCTGTCTGTCCTGTCTGTCCTGTCTGTCCTGTCTGTCCTGTCTGTCTGTCTGTCCTGTCTGTCCTGTCTGTCCTGTCTGTCTGTCTGTCCTGTCTGTCTGTCTTGTCTGTCTGTCCTGTCTGTCCTGTCTGTCTGTCTGTCCTGTCTGTCTGTCCTGTCTGTCTGTCCTGTCTGTCTGTCCTGTCTGTCTGTCCTGTCTGTCTGTCCTGTCTGTCCTGTCTTTCTGTCCTGTCTGTTCTGTCTGTCCTGTCTGTCTGTCTGACTGTCTGTCCTGTCCTTCTGTCTGTCCTGTCTTTCCTGTCTGTCTGTCCTGTCTGTCTGTCCTGTCTGTCTGTCCTGTCTGTCTGTCCTGTCTGTCTGTCCTGTCTGTCTGTCCTGTCTGTCTGTCCTGTCTGTCTGTCCTGTCTGTCTGTCCTGTCTGTCTGTCCTGTCTGTCTGTCCTGTCTGTCCTGTCTGTCTGTCTGTCTGTCCTGTCTGTCCTGCCTGTTCTGTCTGTCCTGTCTGTCTGTCCTGTCTGTCTGTTCTGTCTGTTCTGTCTGTTCTGTCTGTCCTGTCTGTCTGTCTGTCTGTCTGTCTGTCTGTCCTGTCCTTTCTGTCTGTCCTGTCTGTCTGTCCTGTCTGTCCTGTCTGTCTGTCCTGTCTGTCTGTCCTGTCTGTCTGTCCTTTCTGTCCTGTCTGTCTGTCTGTCT
>JAWNPJ010000038.1:35000-42500 GCA_035047585.1 Drosophila monieri
GTCCTGTCTGTCTGTCCTGTCTGTCTGTCCTGTCTGTCTGTCCTGTCTGTCTGTCCTGTCTGTCCTGTCTGTCCTGTCTGTCTGTCCTGTCTGTCTGTCCTGTCTGTCTGTCCTGTCTGTCTGTCCTGTCTGTCTGTCCTGTCTGTCTGTCCTGTCTGTCTGTCCTGTCTGTCTGTCCTGTCTGTCTGTCCTGTCTGTCTGTCCTGTCTGTCTGTCCTGTCTGTCTGTCCTGTCTGTCTGTCCTGTCTGTCCTGTCTGTCCTGTCTGTCTGTCCTGTCTGTCTGTCCTGTCTGTCTGTCCTGTCTGTCCTGTCTGTCTGTCCTGTCTGTCTGTCCTGTCTGTCTGTCCTGTCTGTCTGTCCTGTCTGTCTGTCTGTCCTGTCTGTCTGTCCTGTCTGTCTGTCCTGTCTGTCTGTCTGTCCTGTCTGTCCTGTCTGTCTGTCTGTCCTGTCTGTCCTGTCTGTCTGCCTGTCTGTCCTGTCTGTCTGTCCTGTCTGTCTGTCCTGTCTGTCTGTCCTGTCTGTCTGTCCTGTCTGTCTGTCCTGTCTGTCTGTCCTGTCTGTCTGTCCTGTCTGTCTGTCCTGTCTGTCTGTCCTGTCTGTCTGTCCTGTCTGTCTGTCCTGTCTGTCTGTCTGTCCTGTCTGTCTGTTCTGTCTGTTCTGTCTGTCTGTCCTGTCTGTCTGTCCTGTCTGTCCTGTCTGTCCTGTCTCTGTCTGTCTGTCCTGTCTGTCTGTCCTGTCTGTCTGTCCTGTCTGTCTGTCCTGTCTTTGTCTGTCTGTCTGTCCTGTCTGTCCTGTCTGTCCTGTCTGTCCTGTCCTGTCTGTCCTTGTCCTGTCTGTCTGTCCTGTCTGTCTGTCTGTCCTGTCTGTCCTGTCTGTCTGTCTGTCTGTCTGTCCTGTCTGTCTGTCTGTCTGTCTGTCTGTCTGTCTGTCCTGTCTGTCTGTCCTGTCTGTCTGTCCTGTCTGTCTGTCCTGTCTGTCTGTCCTGTCTGTCTGTCCTGTCTGTCTGTCCTGTCTGTCTGTCCTGTCTGTCTGTCCTGTCTGTCTGTCCTGTCTGTCTGTCCTGTCTGTCTGTCCTGTCTGTCTGTCTGTCCTGTCTGTCTGTCCTGTCTGTCTGTCCTGTTCTGTCCTGTCTGTCTGTCTCTGTCTGTCTGTTCTGTCTGTCTGTCTGTCTGTCTGTCTGTCCTGTCTGTCTGTCTGTCTGTCTGTCCTGTCTGTCCTGTCTGTCCTGTCTGTCTGTTCTGTCTGTCTGTCTGTCTGTCTTCTGTCCTGTCTGTCTGTCCTGTCTGTCTGTCCTGTCTGTCTGCCCTATCTGTCGGTCCTGTCTGTCTGTCCTGTCTGTCTGTCCTGTCTGTCTGTCTGTCCTGTCTGTCTGTCCTTTCTGTCCTGTCTGTCTGTCTGTCTGTCTGTCTGTCTGTCCTGTCTGTCTGTCCTGTCTGTCTGTCCTGTCTGTCTGTCTGTCTGTCTGTCTGTCTGTCTGTCTGTCTGTCTGTCTGTCCTGTCTGTCTGTCCTGTTCTGTCTGTCCTGTCTGTCTGTCTGTCCTGTCCTGTCCATCTGTCCTGTCTGTCTGTCCTGTCTGTCTGTCCTGTCTGTCTGTCTGTCTGTCTGTCCTGTCTGTCTGTTCTGTCTGTCCTGTCTGTCTGTCTGTCCTGTCTGTCTGTCCTGTCTGTCTGTCCTGTCTGTCTGTCTGTCTGTCTGTCCTGTCTGTCTGTCTGTCTGTCCTGTCTGTCTGTCTGTCCTGTCTGTCTGTCCTGTCTGTCCTGTCTGTCCTGTCTGTCTGTCCTGTCTGTCTGTCTGTCCTGTCTGTCTGTCCTGTCTGTCTGTCCTGTCTGTCTGTCCTGTCTGTCTGTCCTGTCTGTCTGTTCTGTCTGTCTGTCCTGTCTGTCTGTCCTGTCTGTCTGTCCTGTCTGTCTGTCTGTCTGTCTGTCCTGTCTGTTCTGTCTGTCCTGTCTGTCTGTCTGTTCTGTCTGTCTGTCTGTCCTGTCTGTCTGTCCTGTCTGTCTGTCCTGTCTGTCTGTCCTGTCTGTCTGTCCTGTCTGTCTGTCCTGTCTGTCTGTCTGTCCTGTCTGTCCTGTCTGTCCTGTCTGTCCTGTCTGTCTGTCCTGTCTGTCTGTCCTGTCTGTCTGTCCTGTCTGTCTGTCCTGTCTGTCTGTCCTGTCTGTCTGTCCTGTCTGTCTGTCCTGTCTGTCTGTCCTGTCTGTCTGTCCTGTCTGTCTGTCCTGTCTGTCTGTCCTGTCTGTCCTGTCTGTCTGTCCTGTCTGTCTGTCCTGTCTGTCCTGTCTGTCTGTCTGTCCTGTCTGTCCTGTCTGTCTGTCTGTCTGTCCTGTCTGTCTGTCCTGTCTGTCTGTCCTGTCTGTCTGTCCTGTCTGTCTGTCCTGTCTGTCTGTCCTGTCTGTCTGTCTGTCCTGTCTGTCTGTTCTGTCTGTTCTGTCTGTCTGTCCTGTCTGTCTGTCCTGTCTGTCCTGTCTGTCCTGTCTGTCCTGTCTGTCCTGTCTGTCCTGTCTGTCTGTCCTGTCTGTCTGTCCTGTCTGTCTGTCCTGTCTGTCCTGTCTGTCTGTCTGTCCTGTCTGTCCTGTCTGTCTGTCTGTCTGTCTGTCGTGTCTGTCTGTCCTGTCCTGTCTGTCCTGTCTGTCTGTCCTGTCCTGTCTGTCCTGTCTGCCTGTCTGTCTGTCTGTCCTGTCTGTCTGTCTGTCCTGTCTGTCTGTCCTGTCTGTCCTGTCTGTCTGTCCTGTCTGTCCTGTCTGTCTGTCCTGTCTGTCTGTCCTGTCTGTCTGTCCTGTCTGTCTGTCCTGTCTGTCTGTCCTGTCTGTCTGTCCTGTCTGTCCTGTCTGTCTGTCCTGTCTGTCTGTCCTGTCTGTCTGTCCTGTCTGTCTGTCCTGTCTGTCTGTCCTGTCTGTCTGTCCTGTCTGTCTGTCCTGTCTGTCTGTCCTGTCTGTCTGTCCTGTCTGTCTGTCCTGTCTGTCTGTCCTGTCTGTCCCATCTGTCTGTCTGTTCTGTCTGTCTGTTCTGTCTGTCTGTCTGTCCTGTCTGTCTGTCCTGTCTGTCTGTTCTGTCTGTCTGTCTGTCTGTCTGTCCTGTCTGTCTGTCATGTCTGTCTGTCCTGTCTGTCTGTCCTGTCTGTCTGTCCTGTCAGTCTGTCCAGTCTGTCTGTCTGTCCTGTCTGTCTGTTCTGTCTGTCTGTCCTGTCTGTCTGTCCTGTCTGTCCTGTCTGTCTGTCTGTCTGTCTGTCTGTCCTGTCTGTCTGTCTGTCCTGTCTGTCTGTCCTGTCTGTCTGTCTGTCCTGTCTGTCTGTCCTGTCTGTCTGTCTGTCTGTCCTGTCTGTCCTGTCTGTCCTGTCTGTCCTGTCTGTCCTGTCTGTCCTGTCTGTCCTGTCTGTCCTGTGTGTCCTGTCTGTCTGTCCTGTCTGTCTGTCCTGTCTGTCTGTCCTGTCTGTCCTGTTTGTCTGTCCTGTCTGTCTGTCCTGTCTGTCTGTACTGTCTGTCTGTCCTGTCTGTCTGTCCTGTCTGTCTGTCTTGTCTGTCTTGTCTGTCTGTCTGTCTGTCCTGTCTGTCCTGTCTGTCTGTCCTGTCTGTCTGTCCTGTCTGTCCTGTCTGTCTGTCTGTCCTGTCTGTCTGTCCTGTCTGTCTGTCCTGTCTGTCTGTCCTGTCTGTCTGTCCTGTCTGTCTGTCCTGTCTGTCCTGTCTGTCTGTCCTGTCTGTCTGTCCTGTCTGTCTGTCCTGTCTGTCTGTCTGTCTGTCTGTCTGTCCTGTCTGTCTGTCCTGTCTGTCTGTCCTGTCTTTCTGTCTGTCTGTCCTGTCTGTCTGTCCTGTCTGTCCTGTCTGTCTGTCCTGCCTGTCTGTCTGTCCTGTCTGTCTGTTCTGTTGGTTCTGTCTGTTCTGTCTGTCTGTCCTGTCTGTCTGTCTTGTCTGTCTGTTCTGTCTGTTCTGTCTGTTCTGTCTGTTCTGTCTGTCTGTCTGTTCTGTCTGTCTGTCCTGTCTGTCTGTCTCTGTCTGTCTGTCCTGTCTGTCTGTCCTGTCTGTCTGTCCTGTCTGTCTGTCCTGTCTGTCTGTCCTGTCTGTCTGTCCTGTCTGTCTGTTCTGTCTGTCTGTCCTGTCTGTCTGTCCTGTCTGTCCTGTCTGTCCTGTCTGTCCTGTCTGTCTGTCCTGTCTGTCCTGTCTGTCTGTCTGTGTGTCTGTCCTGTCTGTCCTGTCTGTCTGTCTGTCCTGTCTGTCTGTCTTTCTGTCTGTCTGTCTGTCTGTCTGTCCTGTCTGTCCTGTCTGTCCTGTCTGCCCTGTCTGTTCTGTCTGTCCTGTCTGTCCTGCCTGTCTGTCTGTCTGTCTGTCTGTCCTGTCTGTCTGTCCTGTCTGTCTGTCCTGTCTGTCTGTCCTTTCTGTCTGTCCTGTCTGTCGGTCCTGTCTGTCTGTCCTGTCTGTCTGTCCTGTCTGTCTGATCTGTCTGTCTGTCTGTCTGTCCTGTCTGTCTGTTCTGTCTGTCTGTCTGTCTGTTCTGTCTGTCTGTCCTGTCTGTCGGTCCTGTCTGTCTGTCCTGTCTGTCTGTCTTGTCTGTCTGTCCTGTCTGTTCTGTCTGTCCTGTCTGTCCAGTCTGTTCTGTCTGTCCTGTCTGTCTGTCCTTTCTGTCTGTCCTTTCTGTTTGTCCTTTCTGTCTGTCCTGTCTGTCTGTCCTGTCTGTCTGTCCTGTCTGTCTGTCCTGTCTGTCTGTCCTGTCTGTCTGTCCTGTCTGTCTGTCCTGTCTGTCTGTCCTGTCTGTCTGTCCTGTCTGTCTGTCCTGTCTGTCTGTCCTGTCTGTCCTGTCTGTCTGTCCTGTCTGTCCTGTCTGTCTGTCTGTCCTGTCTGTCTGTCCTGTCTGTCTGTCTGTCCTGTCTGTCTGTCTGTCCTGTCTGTCTGTCCTGTCTGTCTGTCCTGTCTGTCTGTCCTGTCTGTCTGTCCTGTCTGTCTGTCTGTCTGTCTGTCCTGTCTGTCTGTCCTGTCTGTCTGTCCTGTCTGTCTGTCCTGTCTGTCTGTCCTGTCTGTCTGTCCTGTCTGTCTGTCCTGTCTGTCCTGTCTGTCTGTCCTGTCTGTCTGTCCTGTCTGTCTGTCCTGTCTGTCTGTCCTGTCTGTCCCGTCTGACTGTCTGTTCTGTCTGTCTGTTCTGTCTGTCTGTCTGTCCTGTCTGTCTGTCTGTCCTGTCTGTCTGTCTGTCCTGTCTGTCTGTCCTGTCTGTCTGTCCTGTCTGTCCTGTCTGTCTGTCCTGTCTGTCTGTCCTGTCTGTCTGTCTGTCCTGTCTGTCTGTTCTGTCTGTCTGTTCTGTCTGTCTGTCCTGTCTGTCTGTCCTGTCTGTCTGTCCTGTCTGTCCTGTCTGTCCTGTCTGTCCTGTCTGTCTGTCTGTCCTGTCTCTCTGTCTGTCCTGTCTGTCTGTCCTGTCTGTCTGTCTGTCCTGTCTGTCTGTTCTGTCTGTCTGTCTGTCTGTCCTGTCTGTCCTGTCTGTCCTGTCTGTCCTGTCTGTCCTGTCTGTCCTGTCTGTCCTGTCTGTCTGTCCTGTCTGTCTGTCCTGTCTGTCTGTCCTGTCTGTCTGTCCTGTCTGTCTGTCCTGTCTGTCCTGTTTGTCTGTCCTGTCTGTCCTGTCTGTCTGTCCTGTCTGTCTGTCCTGTCTGTCTGTCCTGTCTGTCTGTCCTGTCTGTCCTGTCTGTCTGTCCTGTCTGTCTGTCCTGTCTGTCTGTCCTGTCTGTCTGTCCTTTCTGTCTGTCCTGTCTGTCTGTCTGTCCTGTCTGTCTGTCCTGTCTGTCCTGTCTGTCTGTCCTGTCTGTCCTGTCTGTCTGTCCTGTCTGTCTGTCCTGTCTGTCTGTCCTGTCTGTCTGTCCTGTCTGTCTGTCCTGTCTGTCTGTCCTGTCTGTCTGTCCTGTCTGTCTGTTCTGTCTGTCCTGTCTGTCTGTCCTGTCTCTCCTGTCTGTCCTGTCTGTCTGTCCTGTCTGTCTGTCCTGTCTGTCTGTCCTGTCTGTCTGTCCTGTCTGTCTGTCCTGTCTGTCTGTCCTGTCTGTCTGTCTGTCTGTCCTGTCTGTCCTGTCTGTCCTGTCTGTCTGTCTGTCCTGTCTGTCTGTTCTGTCTGTTCTGTCTGTCTGTCCTTTCTGTCTCTGTCTGTCTGTCTGTCCTGTCTGTCCTGTCTGTCCTGTCTGTCTGTCCTGTCTGTCTGTCTGTCTGTCCTGTCTGTCTGTCCTGTCTGTCCTGTCTGTTTGTCTGTCCTGTCTGTCCTGTCTGTCTGTCTGTCTGTCTGTCTGTCTGTCTGTCTGTCTGTCTGTCCTGTCTGTCCTGTCTGTCCTGTCTGTCCTGTCTGTCCTGTCTGTCCTGTCTGTTCTGTCTGTCCTGTCTGTCCTGTCTGTCCTGTCTGTCTGTCTGTCTGTCTGTCCTGTCTGTCTGTCCTGTCTGTCTGTCCTGTCTGTCTGTCCCTTCTGTCTGTTCTGTCTGTCTGTCCTGTCTGTCTGTCCTGTCTGTCTGTCTGTCCTGTCTGTCCTGTCTGTCTGTTCTGTCTGTCTGTCTGTCCTGTCTGTCCTGTCTGTCTGTCCTGTCTGTCTGTCTTCCTGTCTGTCTGTCTTTCCTGTCTGTCTGTCCTGTCTGTCCTGTCTGTCTGTCCTGTCTGTCTGTCCTGTCTGTCTGTCCTGTCCTTCTGTCCTGTCTGTCTGTCTGTCTGTCCTGTCTGTCTGTCCTGTCCGTCTGTCCTGTCTGTCTGTCTGTCTGTCCTGTCTGTCTGTCTGTCCTGTCTGTCTGTCCTGTCTGTCCTGTCTGTCTGTCCTGTCTGTCTGTCCTGTCTGTCCTGTCTGTCTGTCCTGTCTGTCTGTCCTGTCTGTCCTGTCTGTCCTGTCTGTCTGTCCTGTCTGTCTGTCTGTCCTGTCTGTCCTGTCTGTCCTGTCTGTCTGTCTGTCCTGTCTGTCCTGTCTGTCCTGTCTGTCCTGTCTGTCCTGTCTGTCTGTCCTGTCTGTCTGTCTGTCCTGTCTGTCTGTCCTGTCTGTCTGTCCTGTCTGTCCTGTCTGTCCTGTCTGTCTGTCTGTCTGTCTGTCCTGTCTGTCTGTTCTGTCTGTTCTGTCTGTCTGTCCTGTCTGTCTGTCCTGTCTGTCTGTCTGTCTGTCTGTCCTGTCTCTCCTGTCTGTCCTGTCTTTCTGTCCTGTCTGTCTGTCCTGTCTGTCCTGTCTGTCTGTCCTGTCTGTCTGTCCTGTCTGTCTGTCCTGTCTGTCTGTCCTGTCTGTCTGTCCTGTCTGTCCTGTCTGTCTGTCCTGTCTGTCTGTCCTGTCTGTCTGTCTGTCCTGTCTGTCTTTCCTGTCTGTCTGTCCTGTCTGTCTGTCTGTCCTGTCTGCCTGTCTGTTCTGTCTGTCCTGTCTGTCTGTCCTGTCTGTCTGTCTGTCTGTCTGTCTGTCTGTCTGTCCTGTCTGTCTGTCCTGTCTGTCTGTCCTGTCTGTCTGTCCCTTCTGTCTGTTCTGTCTGTCTGTCCTGTCTGTCTGTCCTGTCTGTCTGTCCTGTCTGTCTGTTCTGTCTGT
>JAWNPJ010000038.1:45000-170000 GCA_035047585.1 Drosophila monieri
TCCTGTCTGTCTGTCCTGTCTGTCTGTCCTGTCTGTCTGTCCTGTCTGTCTGTCCTGTCTGTCCTGTCTGTCCTGTCTGTCTGTCTGTCTGTCTGTCCTGTCTGTCCTGTCTGTCTGTCCTGTCTGTCTGTCCTGTCTGTCCTGTCTGTCTGTCCTGTCTGTCTGTCCTGTCTGTCTGTCCTGTCTGTCTGTCCTGTCTGTCTGTCCTGTCTGTCTGTCCTGTCTGTCTGTCCTGTCTGTCCTATCTGTCTTTCCTGTCTGTCTGTCCTGTCTGTCTGTCCTGTCTGTCTGTCTGTCCTGTCTGTCTTTCCTGTCTGTCTGTCCTGTCTGTCTGTCCTGTCTTTCTGCGCTGTCTGTCTTGTCTGTCTGTCCTGTCTGTCCTGTCTGTCTGTCCTGCCTGTCTGTCTGTCCTGTCTGTCTGTTCTGTTGGTTCTGTCTGTTCTGTCTGTCTGTCCTGTCTGTCTGTCTTGTCTGTCTGTTCTGTCTGTTCTGTCTGTTCTGTCTGTTCTGTCTGTTCTGTCTGTCTGTCCTGTCTGTCTGTCTCTCCTGTCTGTCCTGTCTGTCTGTCCTGTCTGTCTGTCCTGTCTGTCTGTCCTGTCTGTCTGTCCTGTCTGTCTGTCCTGTCTGTCTGTCCTGTCTGTCCTGTCTGTCTGTCCTGTCTGTCCTGTCTGTCTGTCTGTCTGTCTGTCCTGTCTGTCCTGTCTGTCCTGTCTGTTTGTCTGTCCTGTCTGTCTGTCTTTCTGTCTGTCTGTCTGTCTGTCTGTCCTGTCTGTCCTGTCTGTCCTGTCTGTCCTGTCTGTCCTGTCTGTTCTGTCTGTCCTGTCTGTCCTGTCTGTCTGTCTGTCTGTCTGTCTGTCTGTCTGTCTGTCTGTCCTGTCTGTCTGTCCTGTCTGTCTGTCCTGTCTGTCTGTCCCTTCTGTCTGTTCTGTCTGTCTGTCCTGTCTGTCTGTCCTGTCTGTCTGTCCTGTCTGTCTGATCTGTCTGTCTGTCTGTCTGTCCTGTCTGTCTGTTCTGTCTGTCTGTCCTGTCTGTCCGGTCCTGTCTGTCTGTCCTGTCTGTCTGTCTTGTCTGTCTGTCCTGTCTGTTCTGTCTGTCCTGTCTGACCAGTCTGTTCTGTCTGTCCTGTCTGTCTGTCCTGTCTGTCTGTCCTGTCTGTCTGTCCTGTCTGTCTGTC
This sequence comes from Drosophila monieri, assembly GCA_035047585.1. Taxonomy (NCBI): domain Eukaryota; kingdom Metazoa; phylum Arthropoda; class Insecta; order Diptera; family Drosophilidae; genus Drosophila; species Drosophila monieri. The sequence continues at coordinate 46,175 of JAWNPJ010000038.1, forward strand.
CTGTCTGTCTGTCCTGTCTGTCCTGTCTGTCTGTCTGTCCTGTCTGTCTGTCCTGTCTGTCCTGTCTGTCCTGTCTGTCCTGTCTGTCTGTCCTGTCTGTCTGTCCTGTCTGTCTGTCCTGTCTGTCTGTCCTGTCTGTCTGTCCTGTCTGTCTGTCCTGTCTGTCTGTCCTGTCTGTCTGTCCTGTCTGTCTGTCCTGTCTGTCTGTCCTGTCTGTCTGTCCTGTCTGTCTGTCCTGTCTGTCTGTCCTGTCTGTCTGTCTGTCCTGTCTGTCTGTCCTGTCTGTCTGTCCTGTCTGTCTGTCCTGTCTGTCTGTCCTGTCTGTCTGTCCTGTCTGTCTGTCCTGTCTGTCTGTCCTGTCTGTCCTGTCTGTCTGTCCTGTCTGTCTGTCCTGTCTGTCTGTCCTGTCTGTCTGTCCTGTCTGTCCCATCTGTCTGTCTGTTCTGTCTGTCTGTTCTGTCTGTCTGTCTGTCCTGTCTGTCTGTCCTGTCTGTCTGTCTGTCCTGTCTGTCTGTCCTGTCTGTCTGTCCTGTCTGTCCTGTCTGTCTGTCCTGTCTGTCTGTCCTATCTGTCTGTCTGTCCTGTCTGTCTGTTCTGTCTGTCTGTTCTGTCTGTCTGTCCTGTCTGTCTGTCCTGTCTGTCTGTCCTGTCTGTCCTGTCTGTCCTGTCTGTCTGTCTGTCCTGTCTCTCATGTCTGTCCTGTCTGTCTGTCCTGTCTGTCTGTCTGTCCTGTCTGTCTGTTCTGTCTGTCTGTCTGTCTGTCCTGTCTGTCCTGTCTGTCCTGTCTGTCCTGTCTCTCCTGTTTGTCCTGTCTGTCCTGTCTGTCCTGTCTGTCTGTCCTGTCTGTCTGTCCTGTCTGTCTGTCCTGTCTGTCTGTCCTGTCTGTCTGTCCTGTCTGTCCTGTTTGTCTGTCCTGTCTGTCTGTCCTGTCTGTCTGTCCTGTCTGTCTGTCCTGTCTGTCTGTCCTGTCTGTCTGTCCTGTCTGTCCTGTCTGTCTGTCCTGTCTGTCTGTCCTGTCTGTCTGTCCTGTCTGTCTGTCCTGTTTGTCTGTCCTGTCTGTCTGTCCTGTCTGTCTGTCCTGTCTGTCTGTCCTGTCTGTCTGTCCTGTCTGTCCTGTCTGTCTTTCCTGTCTTTCTGTCCTGTCTGTCTGTCCTGTCTGTCTGTCCTGTCTGTCTGTCCTGTCTGTCTGTCCTGTCTGTCTTTCCTGTCTTTCTGTCCTGTCTGTCTGTTCTGTCTGTCCTGTCTGTCTGTCCTGTCTCTCCTGTCTGTCCTGTCTGTCTGTCCTGTCTTTCTGTCCTGTCTGTCTGTCCTGTCTGTCTGTCCTGTCTGTCTGTCCTGTCTGTCTGTCCTGTCTGTCTGTCCTGTCTGTCCTGTCTGTCCTGTCTGTCCTGTCTGTCCTGTCTGTCCTGTCTGTCTGTCTGTCCTGTCTGTCTGTTCTGTCTGTTCAGTCTGTCTGTCCTGTCTGTCCTGTCTGTCCTGTCTGTCTGTCTGTCCTGTCTGTCCTGTCTGTCCTGTCTGTCCTGTCTGTCTGTCCTGTCTGTCTGTACTGTCAGTCTGTCCTGTCAGTCCTGTCTGTTTGTCTGTCCTGTCTGTCCTGTCTGTCTGTCTTTCTGTCTGTCTGTCTGTCTGTCTGTCTGTCTGTCCTGTCTGTCCTGTCTGTCCTGTCTGTCCTGTCTGTCCTGTCTGCCCTGTCTGTTCTGTCCGTCCTGTCTGTCCTGTCTGTCCTGCCTGTCTGTCTGTCTGTCTGTCCTGTCTATCTGTCCTGTCTGTCTGTCCTTTCTGCCTGTCCCTTCTGTCTGTTCTGTCTGTCTGTCCTGTCTGTCTGTCCTGTCTGTCCTGTCTGTCCTGTCTGTCTGATCTGTCTGTCTGTCTGTCCTGTCTGTCCTGTCTGTCTCTCCTATCTGTCTGTCGCTCCTGTCTGTCTGTATTTCCTGTCTGTCTATCCTGTCTGTCCTGTCTGTCTGTCCTGTCTGTCTGTCCTGTCTGTCTGTCCTGTCCTTCTGTCCTGACTGTCTGTCTGTCTGTCCTGTCTGTCTGTCCTGTCCTTCTGTCCTGACTGTCTGTCTGTCTGTCCTGTCTGTCTGTCTGTCCTGTCTGTCTGTCCTGTCTGTCCTGTCTGTCCTGTCTGTCTGTCCTGTCTGTCTGTCCTGTCTGTCTGTCCTGTCTGTCTGTCCTGTCTGTCCTGTCTGTCTGTCCTGTCTGTCTGTCTGTCCTGTCTGTCCTGTCTGTCCTGTCTGTCCTGTCTGTCCTGTCTGTCCTGTCTGTCCTGTCTGTCCTGTCTGTCCTGTCTGTCCTGTCTGTCTGTCCTGTCTGTCTGTCTGTCCTGTCTGTCTGTCCTGTCTGTCTGTCCTGTCTGTCCTGTCTGTCCTGTCTGTCTGTCTGTCTGTCTGTCCTGTCTGTCTGTTCTGTCTGTTCTGTCTGTCTGTCCTGTCTGTCTGTCCTGTCTGTCCTGTCTGTCTGTCTGTCCTGTCTCTCCTGTCTGTCCTGTCTTTCTGTCCTGTCTGTCTGTCCTGTCTGTCCTGTCTGTCTGTCCTGTCTGTCTGTCCTGTCTGTCTGTCCTGTCTGTCTGTCCTGTCTGTCCTGTCTGTCTGTCCTGTCTGTCCTGTCTGTCCTGTCTGTCTGTCCTGTCTGTCTGTCCTGTCTGTCTGTCTGTCCTGTCTGTCTGTCCTGTCTGTCTGTCCTGTCTGTCCTGTCTGTCCTGTCTGTCCTGTCTGCCTGTCTGTTCTGTCTGTCCTGTCTGTCCTGCCTGTCTGTCTGTCTGTCTGTCTGTCTGTCTGTCTGTCCTGTCTGTCTGTCCTGTCTGTCTGTCCTTTCTGTCTGTCCCTTCTGTCTGTTCTGTCTGTCTGTCCTGTCTGTCTGTCCTGTCTGTCTGTCCTGTCTGTCTGATCTGTCTGTCTGTCTGTCTGTCCTGTCTGTCTGTTCTGTCTGTCTGTCCTGTCTGTCCTGTCTGTCTGTCTGTCCTGTCTGTCTGTCCTGTCTGTCTGTCCTGTCTGTTCTGTCTGTCCTGTCTGTCCCGTCTGTTCTGTCTGTCCTGTCTGTCTGTCCTGTCTGTCTGTCCTGTCTGTCTGTCCTGTCTGTCTGTCCTGTCTGTCTGTCCTGTCTGTCTGTCCTGTCTGTCTGTCCTGTCTGTCTGTCCTGTCTGTCTGTCCTGTCTGTCTGTCCTGTCTGTCTGTCCTGTCTGTCTGTCCTGTCTGTCTGTCCTGTCTGTCTGTCCTGTCTGTCTGTCCTGTCTGTCTGTCCTGTCTGTCTGTCCTGTCTGTCTGTCCTGTCTGTCTGTCCTGTCTGTCTGTCTGTCCTGTCTGTCTGTCCTGTCTGTCCTGTCTGTCCTGTCTGTCCTGTCTGTCTGTCCTGTCTGTCTGTCCTGTCTGTCTGTCCTGTCTGTCTGTCCTGTCTGTCTGTCCTGTCTGTCTGTCCTGTCTGTCTGTCCTGTCTGTCTGTCCTGTCTGTCTGTCCTGTCTGTCTGTCCTGTCTGTCTGTCCTGTCTGTCTGTCCTGTCTGTCCTATCTGTCTGTCCTGTCTGTCTGTCCTGTCTGTCTGTCCTAGCTGTCTGTCCTGTCTGTCCCTCTGTCTGTCTGTTCTGTCTGTCTGTTCTGTCTGTCTGTCTGTCCTGTCTGTCTGTCCTGTCTGTCTGTCTGTCCTGTCTGTCTGTCCTGTCTGTCTGTCCTGTCTGTCTGTCCTGTCTGTCTGTCCTATCTGTCTGTCTGTCCTGTCTGTCTGTTCTGTCTGTCTGTCCTGTCTGTCTGTCCTGTCTGTCTGTCCTGTCTGTCCTGTCTGTCTGTCTGTCCTGTCTGTCCTGTCTGTCCTGTCTGTCTGTCTGTCCTGTCTCTCATGTCTGTCCTGTCTGTCTGTCCTGTCTGTCTGTCTGTCCTGTCTGTCTGTTCTGTCTGTCTGTCTGTCTGTCCTGTCTGTCCTGTCTGTCCTGTCTGTCCTGTCTGTCCTGTCTGTCCTGTCTGTCCTGTCTGTCCTGTCTGTCCTGTCTGTCTGTCCTGTCTGTCTGTCCTGTCTGTCTGTCCTGTCTGTCTGTCTGTCTGTCTGTCCTGTCTGTCCTGTTTGTCTGTCCTGTCTGTCTGTCCTGTCTGTCTGTCCTGTCTGTCTGTCCTGTCTGTCTGTCCTGTCTGTCTGTCCTGTCTGTCCTGTCTGTCCTGTCTGTCCTGTCTGTCTGTCCTGTCTGTCTGTCCTGTCTGTCTGTCCTGTCTGTCTGTCCTGTTTGTCTGTCCTGTCTGTCTGTCCTGTCTGTCTGTCCTGTCTGTCTCTCCTGTCTGTCTGTCCTGTCTGTCCTGTCTGTCCTGTCTGTCTGTCCTGTCTTTCTGTCCTGTCTGTCTGTCCTGTCTGTCTGTCCTGTCTGTCTGTCCTGTCTGTCTGTCCTGTCTGTCTGTCCTGTCTGTCTGTCCTGTCTGTCTGTTCTGTCTGTCCTGTCTGTCTGTCCTGTCTGTCCTGTCTGTCTGTCTGTCCTGTCTCTCCTGTCTGTCCTGTCTGTCTGTCCTGCCTTTCTGTCCTGTCTGTCTGTCCTGTCTGTCTGTCCTGTCTGTCTGTCCTGTCTGTCTGTCCTGTCTGTCTGTCCTGTCTGTCCTGTCTGTCCTGTCTGTCTGTCTGTCCTGTCTGTCTGTTCTGTCTGTTCTGTCTGTCTGTCCTGTCTGTCCTGTCTGTCCTGTCTGTCTGTCTGTCCTGTCTGTCCTGTCTGTCCTGTCTGTCTGTCCTGTCTGTCCTGTCTGTCTGTCCTGTCTGTCTGTCCTGTCTGTCTGTCTGTTTGTCTGTCCTGTCTGTCTGTCTTTCTGTCTGTCTGTCTGTCTGTCTGTCTGTCTGTCCTGTCTGTCCTGTCTGTCCTGTCTGTCCTGTCTGTCCTGTCTGTCCTGTCTGTTCTGTCCGTCTGTCTGTCCTGTCTGTCCTGCCTGTCTGTCTGTCTGTCTGTCTGTCTGTCCTGTCTGTCTGTCCTGTCTGTCTGTCCTGTCTGTCTGTCCCTTCTGTCTGTTCTGTCTGTCTGTCCTGTCTGTCTGTCCTGTCTGTCCTGTCTGTCCTGTCTGTCTGTCTGTCTGTCTGTCTGTCCTGTCTGTCCTGTCTGTCTCTCCTGTCTGTCTGTCCTCCTGTCTGTCTGTCTTTCCTGTCTGTCTGTCCTGTCTGTCCTGTCTGTCTGTCCTGTCTGTCTGTCCTGTCTGTCTGTCCTGTCTGTCTGTCCTGTCTGTCTGTCTGTCTGTCTTGTCTGTCTGTCCTGTCTGTCTGTCCTGTCTGTCTGTCTGTCTGTCCTGTCTGTCTGTCTGTCCTGTCTGTCTGTCCTGTCTGTCCTGTCTGTCCTGTCTGTCTGTCCTGTCTGTCTGTCCTGTCTGTCCTGTCTGTCTGTCCTGTCTGTCTGTCCTGTCTGTCCTGTCTGTCTGTCCTGTCTGTCTGTCTGTCCTGTCTGTCCTGTCTGTCCTGTCTGTCCTGTCTGTCCTGTCTGTCCTGTCTGTCTGTCCTGTCTGTCTGTCTGTCCTGTCTGTCTGTCCTGTCTGTCTGTCCTGTCTGTCCTGTCTGTCCTGTCTGTCTGTCTGTCTGTCTGTCCTGTCTGTCTGTTCTGTCTGTTCAGTCTGTCTGTCCTGTCTGTCTGTCCTGTCTGTCCTGTCTGTCTGTCTGTCCTGTCTCTCCTGTCTGTCCTGCCTTTCTGTCCTGTCTGTCTGTCCTGTCTGTCCTGTCTGTCTGTCCTGTCTGTCTGTCCTGTCTGTCTGTCTGTCTGTCCTGTCTGTCTGTCCTGTCTGTCTGTCCTGTCTGTCCTGTCTGTCTGTCCTGTCTGTCTGTCCTGTCTGTCTGTCCTGTCTGTCTGTCCTGTCTGTCTGTCTGTCCTGTCTGTCTGTTCTGTCTGTTCAGTCTGTCTGTCCTGTCTGTCTGTCCTGTCTGTCCTGTCTGTCTGTCTGTCCTGTCTCTCCTGTCTGTCCTGTCTGTCTGTCCTGTCTTTCTGTCCTGTCTGTCTGTCCTGTCTGTCTGTCCTGTCTGTCCTGTCTGTCTGTCCTGTCTGTTCTGTCTGTTCTGTCTGTCCTGTCTGTCTGTCTGTCCTGTCCTGTCCTGTCCTGTCTGTCCTGTCTGTCTGTCTGTCCTGTCTGTCCTGTCTGTCTGTCTGTCCTGTCTGTCTGTCTGTCTGTCCTGTCTGTCCTTTCTGTCTGTCCTGTCTGTCCTGTCTGTCTGTCCTGTCTGTCTGTCCTGTCTGTCTGTCCTGTCTGTCTGTCCTGTCTGTCTGTCCTGTCTGTCTGTCCTGTCTGTCTGCGCTGTCTGTCTTGTCTGTCTGTCCTGTCTGTCCTGTCTGTCTGTCCTGTCTGTCTGTCCTGTCTGTCTGTTCTGTCTGTTCTGTCTGTTCTGTCTGTTCTGTCTGTCCTGTCCTTTCTGTCTGTCCTGTCTGTCTGTCCTGTCTGTCTGTCTGTCTGTTCTGTCTGTTCTGTCTGTCTCTCCTGTCTGTCCTGTCTGTCTGTCCTGTCTGTCTGTCCTGTCTGTCTGTCCTGTCTGTTCTGTCTGTCTGTCCTGTCTGTCTGTCCTGTCTGTCTGTTCTGTCTGTTCTGTCTGTCCTGTCTGTTCTGTCTGTCTGTCCTGTCTGTCTGTCGTGTCTGTCTGTCCTGTCTGTCTGTCCTGTCTGTCTGTCCTGTCTGTCCTGTCTGTCCTGTCTGTCTGCGCTGTCTGTCTGTCTGTCTGTCTGTCTGTCTGTCTGTCTGTCCTGTCTGTCTGTCCTGTCTGTCTGTTCTGTCTGTTCTGTCTGTCCTGTCTGTTCTGTCTGTCTGTCCTGTCTGTCTGTCCTGTCTGTCTGTCCTGTCTGTCTGTCCTGTCTGTCTTTCCCGTCTTTCTGTCCTGTCTGCCTGTCCTGTCTTTCTGCGCTGTCTGTCTGTCTGTCTGTCCTGTCTGTCCTGTCTGTCTGTCCTGTCTGTCTGTCTGTCTGTTCTGTCTGGTCTGTCTGTCCTGTCTGTCTGTCTGTCTGTCTGTCCTGTCTGTCTGTTCTGTCTGTTCGTCTGTCTGTCCTGTCTGTCTGTCCTGTCTGTCCTGTCTGTCTGTCTGTCCTGTCTTCCTGTCTGTCCTGTCTGTCTGCCCTGTCTGTCTGTCCTGTCTGTCTGTCCTGTCTGTCTGTCCTGTCTGTCTGTCCTGTCTGTCCTGTCTGTCTGTCCTGTCTGTCTGTCCTGTCTGTTCTGTCTGTTCTGTCTGTTCTGTCTGTTCTGTCTGTTCTGTCTGTCTGTCTGTCCTGTCCTGTCCTGTCTGTCTGTCTGTCTGTCTGTCCTGTCTGTCTGTCTGTCTGTCTGTCTGTCCTGTCTGTCCTTTCCTCTGTCCTGTCTGTCTGTCCTGTCTGTCTGTCCTGTCTGTCTGTCCTGTCTGTCTGTCCTGTCTGTCTGTCCTGTCTGCCTGTCCTGTCTTTCTGCGCTGTCTGTCTTGTCTGTCTGTCCTGTCTGTCCTGTCTGTCTGTCCTGTCTGTCTGTCTGTCCTGTCTGTCTGTTCTGTCTGTTCTGTCTGTTCTGTCTGTCTGTCCTGTCTGTCTGTCCTGTCTCTCTGTTCTGTCTGTTCTGTCTGTCTGTCCTGTCTGTCTGTCTCTCCTGTCTGTCCTGTCTGTCTGTCCTGTCTGTCTGTCCTGTCTGTCTGTCCTTTCTGTCTGTCCTGTCTGTCTGTCCTGTCTGTCTGTTCTGTCTGTCTGTTCTGTCTGTCCTGTCTGTCTGTCCTGTCTGTCCTGTCTGTCCTGTCTGTCCTGTCTGTCCTGTCTGTCTGTCCTGTCTGTCCTGTCTGTCTGTCCTGTCTGTCTGTCCTGTCTGTCCTGTCTGTTTGTCTGTCCTGTCTGTCCTGTCTGTCTGTCTTTCTGTCTGTCTTTCTGTCTGTCCTGTCTGTCTGTCTGTCTGTCTGTCTGTCTGTCCTGTCTGTCTGTCCTGTCTGTCTGTCCTGTCTGTCTGTCTGTCCTGTCTGTCTGTCCTGTCTGTCCTGTCTGTCCTGTCATTCCTGTCTGTCCTGTCTGTCTGTCCTGTCTGTCTGTCGTGCCTGTCTGTCTGCCCTGTCTGTCTGTCCTGTCTGTCTGTCCTGTCCGTCTGTCCTGTCTGTCTGTCTGTCTGTCCTGTCTGTCTGTCCTGTCCTTCTGTCCTGTCTGTCTGTCTGTCTGTCCTGTCTGTCTGTCCTGTCTGTCTGTCCTGTCTGTCTGTCCTGTCTGTCTGTCCTGTCTGTCTGTCCTGTCTGTCTGTCCTGTCTGTCTGTCCTGTCTGTCCTGTCTGTCCTGTCTGTCTGTCCTGTCTGTCTGTCCTGTCTGTCTGTCTGTCCTGTCTGTCTGTCCTGTCTGTCCTGTCTGTCCTGTCTGTCCTGTCTGTCTGTCCTGTCTGTCTGTCCTGTCTGTCTGTCCTGTCTGTCTGTCTGTCCTGTCTGTCCTGTCTGTCCTGTCTGTCTGTTCTGTCTGTTCAGTCTGTCTGTCCTGTTTGTCTGTCCTGTCTGTCCTGTCTGTCCTGTCTGTCTGTCTGTCCTGTCTCTCCTGTCTGTCCTGTCTTTCTGTCCTGTCTGTCTGTCCTGTCTGTCTGTCTGTCCTGTCTTTCCTGTCTGTCCTGTCTGTCTGTCCGGTCTGTCTGTCCTGTCTGTCTTGTCTGCCTGTCCTGCCTGTCTGTCTGTTCTGTCTGTTCTGTCTGTCTGTCTGTCTGTCTGTCCTGTCTGTCTGTCCTGTCTGTCTGTCCTGTCTGTCTGTCCTGTCTGTCTGTCCTGTCTGTCTGTCTGTCCTGTCTGTCTGTCCTGTCTGTCTGTCCTGTCTGTCTGTCTGTCCTGTCTGTCTGTCCTGTCTGTCTGTCCTGTCTGTCTGTCCTGTCTGTCTGTCCTGTCTGTCTGTCCTGTCTGTCTGTCCTGTCTGTCCTGTCTGTCTTGTCTGTCCTGTCTGTCTGTCTGTCCTGTCTGTCTGTTCTGTCTGTTCTGTCTGTCTGTCCTGTCTGTCTGTCCTGTCTGTCTGTCTGTCCTGTCTCTCCTGTCTGTCCTGTCTGTCTGTCCTGTCTGTCTGTCCTGTCTGTCTGTCCTGTCTCTCCTGTCTGTCTGTCCTGTCTGTCTGTCATTTCTGTCTGTTCTGTCTGTCCTGTCTGTTCTGTTTGTCTGTTTGTCTGTTCTGTCTGTCTGTCCTGTCTGTCTGTTCTGTCTGTTCTGTCTGTCCTGTCTGTTCTGTCTGTCTGTCCTGTCTGTCTGTCCTGTCTGTCTGTCCTGTCCTGTCCTGTCTGTCTGTCTGTCTGTCTGTCCTGTCTGTCCTGTCTGTCTGTCTGTCCTGTCTGTCTGTCCTGTCTGTCTGTCCTGTCTGTCTGTCCTGTCTGTCTGTCCTGTCTGTCTCTCTGTCTTGTCTGTCCTGTCTGTCTTGTCTGTCTGTCCTGTCTGTCTGTCCTGTCTCTCTGTCCTGTCTGTCTGTCCTGTCTGTCTGTCCTGTCTGTCTGTCTTGTCTGTCTGTCCCGTCTGTCTGTTCTGTCTGTCTGTCCTGTCTGTCTGTCCTGTCTGTCTGTCCTGTCTGTCTGTCCTGTCTGTCTGTCCTGTCTGTCTGTCCTGTCTGTCTGTCCTGTCTGTCTGTCCTGTCTGTCTGTCCTGTCTGTCTGTCCTGTCTGTCTGTCCTGTCTGTCTGTCCTGTCTGTCTGTCCTGTCTGTCTGTCCTGTCTGTCTGTCCTGTCCGTCTGTCCTGTCTGTCCTGTCTGTCTGTCTGTCCTGTCTGTCTGTTCTGTCTGTTCTGTCTGTTCGTCTGTCTGTCCTGTCTGTCTGTCCTGTCTGTCCTGTCTGTCCTGTCTGTCTGTCTGTCCTGTCTCTCCTGTCTGTCCTGTCTGTCTGTCCTGTCTGTCTGTCCTGTCTGTCCTGTCTGTCTGTCTGTCCTGTCTGTTCTGTCTGTTCTGTCTGTCTGTCTGTCCTGTCCTGTCTGTCCTGTCTGTCTGTCCTGTCTGTCTGTCTGTCCTGTCTGTCTGTCTGTCTGTCTGTCTGTCCTGTCTGTCCTTTCTGTGTCCTGTCTGTCTGTCCTGTCTGTCTGTCCTGTCTGTCTGTCCTGTCTGTCTGTCCTGTCTGTCTGTCCTGTCTGTCTGTCCTGTCTGTCTGGCTGTCTGTCTTGTCTGTCTGTCCTGTCTGTCCTGTCTGTCTGTCCTGTCTGTCTGTCTGTCCTGTCTGTCTGTTCTGTCTGTTCTGTCTGTTCTGTCTGTTCTGTCTGTCTGTCCTGTCTGTCTGTCCTGTCTCTCTGTTCTGTCTGTTCTGTCTGTCTGTCCTGTCTGTCTGTCTCTTCTGTCTGTCCTGTCTGTCTGTCCTGTCTGTCTGTCCTGTCTGTCTGTCCTGTCTGTCTGTCCTGTCTGTCTGTCCTGTCTGTCTGTTCTGTCTGTCTGTTCTGTCTGTCCTGTCTGTCTGTCCTGTCTGTCCTGTCTGTCCTGTCTGTCCTGTCTGTCCTGTCTGTCCTGTCTGTCCTGTCTGTCCTGTCTGTCTGTCCTGTCTGTCCTGTCTGTCTGTCTGTCTGTCTGTCCTGTCTGTCCTGTCTGTTTGTCTGTCTGTCTGTCCTGTCTGTCTGTCTGTCTGTCTGTCTGTCTGTCTGTTCTGTCTGTCTGTCTGTCTGTCTGTCTGTCTGTCTGTCCTGTCTGTCTGTCCTGTCTGTCTGTCCTGTCTGTCTGTCTGTCCTGTCTGTCTGTCCTGTCTGTCTGTCTGTCCTGTCTGTCTGTCCTGTCTGTCTGTCCTGTCTGTCTGTCGTCCTGTCTGTCTGTCCTGTCTGTCTGTCCTGTCTGCCTGTCCTGCCTTTCTGTCCTGTCTGTCTGTCTGTCTGTCCTGTCTGTCTGTCCTGTCCTTCTGTCCTGACTGTCTGTCTGTCTGTCCTGTCTGTCTGTCCTGTCTGTCTGTCCTGTCTGTCTGTCCTGTCTGTCTGTCCTGTCTGTCTGTCCTGTCTGTCTGTCCTGTCTGTCTGTCCTGTCTGTCCTGTCTGTCTGTCCTGTCTGTCTGTCCTGTCTGTCTGTCTGTCTGTCCTGTCTGTCTGTCCTGTCTGTCTGTCCTGTCTGTCTGTCCTGTCTGTCCTGTCTGTCTGTCTGTCCTGTCTGTCTGTTCTGTCTGTTCTGTCTGTTCTGTCTGTCTGTCCTGTCTGTCTGTCCTGTCTGTCCTGTCTGTCCTGTCTGTCTGTCTGTCCTGTATCTCCTGTCTGTCCTGTCTGTCTGTCCTGTCTGTCTGTCCTGTCTGTCCTGTCTGTCTGTCTGTCCTGTCTGTTCTGTCTGTTCTCTCTGTCTGTCTGTCCTGTCTGTCCTGTCCTGTCTGTCTGTCCTGTCTGTCTGTCTGTCCTGTCTGTCTGTCTGTCTGTCTGTCTGTCCTGTCTGTCCTTTCCTGTGTCCTGTCTGTCTGTCCTGTCTGTCTGTCCTGTCTGTCTGTCCTGTCTGTCTGTCCTGTCTGTCTGTCCTGTCTGTCTGTCCTGTCTTCTGTGCTGTCTGTCTTGTCTGTCTGTCCTGTCTGTCCTGTCTGTCTGTCCTGTCTGTCTGTCCTGTCTGTCTGTCCTGTCTGTCTGTCCTGTCTGTCTGTCCTGTCTGTCTGTCTGTCTGTCTGTCCTGTCTGTCTGTTCTGTCTGTCTGTCCTGTCTGTCTGTCCTGTCTGTCTGTCCTGTCTGTCTGTCCTGTCTGTCTGTCCTGTCTGTCTGTCCTGTCTGTCTGTCCTGTCTGTCTGTCCTGTCTGTCTGTCCTGTCTGTCTGTCCTGTCTGTCTGTCCTGTCTGTCTGTCCTGTCTGTCTGTCCTGTCTGTCTGTCCTGTCTGTCTGTCCTGTCTGTCTGTCCTGTCTGTCCTGTCTGTCTGTCTGTCCTGTCTGTCTGTTCTGTCTGTTCTGTCTGTTCTGTCTGTCTGTCCTGTCTGTCTGTCCTGTCTGTCCTGTCTGTCCTGTCTGTCTGTCTGTCCTGTCTCTCCTGTCTGTCCTGTCTGTCTGTCCTGTCTGTCTGTCCTGTCTGTCCTGTCTGTCTGTCTGTCCTGTCTGTTCTGTCTGTTCTGTCTGTCTGTCTGTCCTGTCCTGTCTGTCCTGTCTGTCTGTCCTGTCTGTCTGTCTGTCCTGTCTCTCTGTCTGTCTGTCTGTCTGTCCTGTCTGTCCTGTCCTGTGTCCTGTCTGTCTGTCCTGTCTGTCTGTCCTGTCTGTCTGTCCTGTCTGTCTGTCCTGTCTGTCTGTCCTGTCTGTCTGTCCTGTCTGTCTGTGCTGTCTGTCTTGTCTGTCTGTCCTGTCTGTCCTGTCTGTCTGTCCTGTCTGTCTGTCTGTCCTGTCTGTCTGTTCTGTCTGTTCTGTCTGTTCTGTCTGTTCTGTCTGTCTGTCCTGTCTGTCTGTCCTGTCTCTCTGTTCTGTCTGTTCTGTCTGTCTGTCCTGTCTGTCTGTCTCTCCTGTCTGTCCTGTCTGTCTGTCCTGTCTGTCTGTCCTGTCTGTCTGTCCTGTCTGTCTGTCCTGTCTGTCTGTCCTGTCTGTCTGTTCTGTCTGTCTGTTCTGTCTGTCCTGTCTGTCTGTCCTGTCTGTCCTGTCTGTCTGTCTGTCCTGTCTGTCTGTCTGTCCTGTCTGTCTGTCCTGTCTGTCCTGTCTGTCTGTCCTGTCTGTCTGTCCTGTCTGTCCTGTCTGTTTGTCTGTCCTGTCTGTCCTGTCTGTCTGTCTGTCTGTCTGTCTTTCTGTCTGTTCTGTCTGTCTGTCTGTCTGTCTGTCTGTCTGTCTGTCCTGTCTGTCTGTCCTGTCTGTCTGTCCTGTCTGTCTGTCTGTCCTGTCCGTCTGTCCTGTCTGTCCTGTCTGTCCTGTCTGTCTGTCCTGTCTGTCTGTCCTGTCTGTCTGTCCGTCCTGTCTGTCTGTCCTGTCTGTCTGTCCTGTCTGTCTGTCCTGTCCTTCTGTCCTGTCTGTCTGTCTGTCTGTCCTGTCTGTCTGTCCTGTCTGTCTGTCCTGTCTGTCTGTCTGTCTGTCCTGTCTGTCTGTCCTGTCTGTCTGTCCTGTCTGTCTGTCCTGTCTGTCTGTCCTGTCTGTCTGTCCTGTCTGTCTGTCCTGTCTGTCTGTCCTGTCTGTCTGTCCTGTCTGTCCTGTCTGTCTGTCCTGTCTGTCTGTCCTGTCTGTCTGTCTGTCCTGTCTGTCTGTCCTGTCTGTCCTGTCTGTCTGTCCTGTCTGTCTGTCCTGTCTGTCTGTCCTGTCTGTCTGTCTGTCTGTCTGTCCTGTCTGTCCTGTCTGTCTGTTCTGTCTGTTCTGTCTGTCTGTCCTGTCTGTCTGTCCTGTCTGTCCTGTCTGTCCTGTCTGTCTGTCTGTCCTGTCTGTCCTGTCTGTCCTGTCTGTCTGTCCTGTCTGTCTGTCCTGTCTGTCTGTCTGTCCTGTCTCTCCTGTCTGTCCTGTCTGTCTGTCCTGTCTGTCTGTCCTGTCTGTCTGTCTGTCTGTCCTGTCTGTCTGTCCTGTCTGTCTGTCCTGTCTGTCTGTCCTGTCTGTCTGTCCTGTCTGTCTGTCCTGTCTGTCTGTCCTGTCTGTCTGTCCTGTCTGTCTGTCCTGTCTGTCTGTCTGTCCTGTCTGTCTGTCCTGTCTGTCTGTCCTGTCTGTCTGTCTGTCCTGTCTGTCTGTCCTGTCTGTCTGTCCTGTCTGTCTGTCCTGTCTGTCTGTCCTGTCTGTCTGTCCTGTCTGTCTGTCCTGTCTGTCTGTCTGTCTGTGTGTCCTGTCTGTCTGTCTGTCCTGTCTGTCTGTTCTGTCTGTTCTGTCTGTCTGTCCTGTCTGTCTGTCCTGTCTGTCTGTCTGTCCTGTCTGTCCTGTCTGTCCTGTCTGTCTGTCCTGTCTTTCTGTCCTGTCTGTCTGTCCTGTCTGTCCTGTCTGTCTGTCCTGTCTGTCTGTCCTGTCTGTTCTGTCTGTCCTGTCTGTTCTGTCGGTCCAGTCTGTCTGTCTGTCCTGTCTGTCTGTCCTGTCTGTCTGTCCTGTCTGTCTGTCCTGTCTGTCTGTCTGTCCTGTCTGTCTGTCTGTCTGTCTGTCCTGTCTGTCCTTTCTGTCTGTCCTGTCTGTCTGTCTGTCTGTCCTGTCTGTCTGTCCTGTCTGTCTGTCCTGTCTGTCTGTCCTGTCTGTCTGTCCTGTCTGTTGTCCTGTCTTTCTGGCTGTCTGTCTTGTCTGTCTGTCCTGTCTGTCTGTCCTGTCTGTCCTGTCTGTCTGTTCTGTCTATTCTGTCTGTTCTGTCTGTTCTGTCTGTTCTGTCTGTTCTGTCTGTTCTGTCTGTCTGTCCTGTCTGTCTGTTCTGTCTGTCTCTCCTGTCTGTCCTGTCTGTCTGTCTCTCCTGTCTGTCCTGTCTGTCTGTCCTGTCTGTCTGTCCTGTCTGTCTGTCCTGTCTGTCTGTCCTGTCTGTCTGTTCTGTCTGTTCTGTCTGTCCTGTCTGTTCTGTCTGTCTGTCCTGTCTGTCTGTCCTGTCTGTCTGTCCTGTCTGTCTGTCCTGTCTGTCCTGTCTGTCCTGTCTGTCCTGTCTGTCTGTCCTGTCTGTCTGTCCTGTCTGTCTGTCCTGTCTGTCTGTCCTGTCTGTCTGTCCTGTCTGTCTGTCCTCTCTGTCCTGTCTGTCTGTCCTGTCTGTCTGTCCTGTCTGTCTGTCCTGTCTGTCTGTCCTGTCTGTCTGTCCTGTCTGTCTGTCTTGTCTGTCTGTCCTGTCTGTCTGTTCTGTCTGTCTGTCCTGTCTGTCTGTCCTGTCTGTCTGTCCTGTCTGTCTGTCCTGTCTGTCTGTCCTGTCTGTCTGTCCTGTCTGTCTGTCCTGTCTGTCTGTCCTGTCTGTCTGTCCTGTCTGTCTGTCCTGTCTGTCTGTCCTGTCTGTCTGTCCTGTCTGTCTGTCCTGTCTGTCTGTCCTGTCTGTCTGTCCTGTCTGTCTGTCCTGTCTGTCTGTCCTGTCTGTCTGTCCTGTCTGTCCTGTCTGTCTGTCTGTCCTGTCTGTCTGTTCTGTCTGTTCTGTCTGTTCTGTCTGTCTGTCCTGTCTGTCTGTCCTGTCTGTCCTGTCTGTCCTGTCTGTCCTGTCTGTCTGTCTGTCCTGTCTGTCTGTCCTGTCTGTCTGTCCTGTCTGTCCTGTCTGTCTGTCTGTCCTGTCTGTTCTGTCTGTTCTGTCTGTCTGTGTGTCCTGTCCTGTCCTGTCTGTCCTGTCTGTCTGTCCTGTCTGTCTGTCTGTCCTGTCTGTCTGTCTTCTGTCTGTCTGTCCTGTCTGTCCTTTGTCCTGTCTGTCTGTCTGTCTGTCTGTCCTGTCTGTCTGTCCTGTCTGTCTGTGTCTGTGTCTGTGGTCTGTTGTTGTGTTGTGTGTTGTTGTTTTGTTGTTGTTGTTGTTTTGTTGTTTTTTTGTTTTTGTGGTTGTTGTTGTGTTGTTGTCTGTTTCTGTTGTTGTGTTTGTTCTTTGTGTGTTGTCGTTGTCTGTCTGTCCTGTCTGTCTGTCCTGTTGTCTGTCCTGTCTGTCTGTCCTGTCTGTCTGTCCTGTCTGTCTGTCCTGTCTGTCTGTCCTGTCTGTCTGTCCTGTCTGTCTGTCTGTCCTGTCCGTCTGTCCTGTCTGTCTGTCCTGTCTGTCTGTCCTGTCTGTCTGTCCTGTCTGTCTGTCCTGTCTGTCTGTCCTGTCTTTCTGTCCTGTCTGTCTGTCCTGTCTGTCCTGTCTGTCTGTCCTGTCTGTCTGTCCTGTCTGTCTGTCCTGTCTGTCTGTCCTGTCTGTCTGTCTTGTCTGTCTGTCCTGTCTGTCTGTTCTGTCTGTCTGTCCTGTCTGTCCTGTCTGTCCTGTCTGTCTGTCCTGTCTGTCTGTCCTGTCTGTCTGTCTTGTCTGTCTGTCCTGTCTGTTCTGTCTGTCCTGTCTGTCCTGTCTGTTCTGTCTGTCTGTCTGTCCTGTCTGTCTGTCCTGTCTGTCCTGTCTGTCTGTCTGTCCTGTCTGTCTGTCCTGTCTGTCTGTCCTGTCTGTCTGTCCTGTCTGTCTGTCCTGTCTGTCTGTCCTGTCTGTCTGTCCTGTCTGTCTGTCCTGTCTGTCTGTCCTGTCTGTCTGTCCTGTCTGTCTGTCCTGTCTGTCTGTCCTGTCTGTCTGTCTGTCTGTCTGTCCTGTCTGTCTGTCCTGTCTGTCTGTCCTGTCTGTCCTGTCTGTCTGTCCTGTCTGTCCTTTCTGTCTGTCTGTCCTGTCTGTCTGTTCTGTCTGTTCAGTCTGTCTGTCTGTCCTGTCTGTCCTGTCTGTCCTGTCTGTCCTGTCTGTCCTGTCTGTCTGTCTGTCCTGTCTCTCCTGTCTGTCCTGTCTGTCTGTCCTGTCTGTCTGTCCTGTCTGTCCTGTCTGTCTGTCCTGTCTGTTCTGTCTGTTCTGTCTGTCCTGTCTGTCTGTCTGTCTGTCCTGTCCTGTCTGTCTGTCCTGTCTGTCTGTCTGTCTGTCTGTCCTGTCTGTCTGTCTGCCTGTCTGTCTGTCCTGTCTGTCTGTCCTGTCTGTCTGTCCTGTCTGTCTGTCCTGTCTGTCTGTCTGTCCTGTCTGTCTTTCCTGTCTGTCTGTCCTGTCTGTCTGTCCTGTCTGTCTGTCCTGTCTGTCTGTTCTGTCTGTCTGTCTGTCCTGTCTGTCTGTCCTGTCTGTCCTATCTGTCTGTCCTGTCTGTCTGTCCTGTCTGTCTGTCCTGTCTGTCTGTCCTGTCTGTCTGTCTGTTCTGTCTGTTCTGTCTGTTCTGTCTGTTCTGTCTGTCTGTCTGTCTGTCCTGTCTGTCTGTCCTGTCTGTCTGTCCTGTCTGTCTGTCCTGTCTGTCTGTCCTGTCTGTCTGTCCTGTCTGTCTGTCCTGTCTGTCTGTCCTGTCTGTCTGTCCTGTCTGTCTGTGCTGTCTGTCTGTCTGTCTGTCCTGTCTGTTCTGTCTGTCCTGTCTGTCTGTCCTGTCTGTCCTGTCTGTCTGTCTGTCCTGTCTGTCTGTTCTGTCTGTTCTGTCTGTCTGTCCTGTCTTTCTGTCCTGTCTGTCTGTTCTGTCTGTTCTGTCTGTTCTGTCTGTCTGTCTGTCTTTCCTGTCTGTCCTGTCTGTCTGTCCTGTCTGTCTGTCCTGTCTGTCTGTCCTGTCTGTCTGTCGTGTCTGTCTGTCCTGTCTGTCTGTTCTGTCTGTCTGTCCTGTCTGTCTGTCCTGTCTGTCCTGTCGTCTGTCCTGTCTGTCCTGTCTGTCTGTCTGTCGTCTGTCCTGTCTGTCCTGTCTGTCTGTCTGTCTGTCTGTCT
Source organism: Drosophila monieri (assembly GCA_035047585.1). Lineage (NCBI taxonomy): Eukaryota > Metazoa > Arthropoda > Insecta > Diptera > Drosophilidae > Drosophila > Drosophila monieri. The sequence continues at coordinate 63,244 of JAWNPJ010000038.1, forward strand.
TTCTGTCTGTCTGTCTGTCTGTCTGTCTGTCCTGTCTGTCTGTCCTGTCTGTCTGTCCTGTCTGTCTGTCCTGTCCGTCTGTCCTGTCTGTCTGTCCTGTCTGTCCTGTCTGTCTGTCCTGTCTGTCTGTCCTGTCTGTCTGTCCTGTCTGTCTGTCCTGTCTGTCTGTCCTGTCTGTCTGTCCTGTCTGTCTGTCCTGTCTGTCTGTCCTGTCTGTCTGTCCTGTCTGTCTGTCCTGTCTGTCCTGTCTGTCCTGTCTGTCCTGTCTGTCTGACCTGTCTGTCTGTCCTGTCTGTCTGTCTGTCCTGTCCGTCTGTCCTGTCTGTCCTGTCTGTCCTGTCTGTCCTGTCTGTCCTGTCTGTCTGTCCTGTCTGTCTGTCCTGTCTGTCTGTCCTGTCTGTCTGTCTGTCCTGTCTGTCCTGTCTGTCCTGTCTGTCTGTTCTGTCTGTTCTGTCTGTCTGTCCTGTCTGTCTGTCCTGTCTGTCCTGTCTGTCCTGTCTGTCTGTCTGTCTGTCTGTCCTGTCTCTCCTGTCTTTCTGTCCTGTCTGTCTGTCCTGTCTGTCCTGTCTGTCTGTCTGTCCTGTCTCTCCTGTCTGTCCTGTCTTTCTGTCCTGTCTGTCTGTCCTGTCTGTCTTGTCTGTCTGTCCTGTCTGTCTGTCCTGTCTGTCTGTCCTGTCTGTCTGTCCTGTCTGTCTGTCCTGTCTGTCTGTCCTGTCTGTCTGTCCTGTCTGTCTGTCCTGTCTGTCTGTCTGTCCTGTCTGTCTGTCCTGTCTGTCTGTCCTGTCTGTCTGTCTGTCCTGTCTGTCTGTCCTGTCTGTCTGTCCTGTCTGTCTGTCCTGTCTGTCTGTCCTGTCTGTCTGTCCTGTCTGTCTGTCCTGTCTGTCCTGTCTGTCCTGTCTGTCTGTCTGTCCTGTCTGTCTGTTCTGTCTGTTCTGTCTGTCTGTCCTGTCTGTCTGTCCTGTCTGTCTGTCTGTCCTGTCTCTCCTGTCTGTCCTGTCTGTCTGTCCTGCCTTTCTGTCCTGTCTGTCTGTCCTGTCTTTCCTGTCTGTCTGTCCTGTCTGTCTGTCCTGTCTGTTCTGTCTGTCCTGTCTGTTCTGTCTGTCCTGTCTGTCTGTCTGTCCTGTCCTGTCCTGTCCTGTCCTGTCCTGTCCTGTCTGTCTGTCCTGTCTGTCTGTCTGTCCTGTCTGTCTGTCTGTCTGTCTGTCCTGTCTGTCCTTTCTGTCTGTCCTGTCTGTCCTGTCTGCCTGTCCTGTCTGTCTTTCCTGTCTGTCTGTCCTGTCTGTCTTTCCTGTCTTTCTGTCCTGTCTGCTTGTCCTGTCTTTCTGCGCTGTCTGTCTTGTCTGTCTGTCCTGTCTGTCCTGTCTGTCTGTCCTGTCTGTCCTGTCTGTCTGTTCTGTCTGTTCTGTCTGTTCTGTCTGTTCTGTCTGTTCTGTCTGTTCTGTCTGTTCTGTCTGTTCTGTCTGTTCTGTCTGTTCTGTCTGTCTGTCCTGTCTGTCTGTCCTGTCTGTCTGTTCTGTCTGTTCTGTCTGTCTCTCCTGTCTGTCCTGTCTGTCTGTCCTGTCTGTCTGTCCTGTCTGTCTGTCCTGTCTGTCTGTCCTGTCTGTTCTGTCTGTCTGTCCTGTCTGTCTGTTCTGTCTGTTCTGTCTGTTCTGTCTGTCCTGTCTGTTCTGTCTGTCTGTCCTGTCTGTCTGTCCTGTCTGTCTGTCCTGTCTGTCTGTCCTGTCTGTCCTGTCTGTCCTGTCTGTCCTGTCTGTCCTGTCTGTCCTGTCTGTCTGTCCTGTCTGTCTGTCCTGTCTGTCTGTCCTGTCTGTCTGTCCTGTCTTTCTGTCCTGTCTGTCTGTCCTCTCTGTCCTGTCTGTCTGTCCTGTCTGTCTGTCCTGTCTCTCTGTCCTGTCTGTCTGTCCTGTCTGTCTGTCCTATCTGTCTGTCTTGTCTGTCTGTCCTGTCTGTCTGTTCTGTCTGTCTGTCCTGTCTGTCTGTCCTGTCTGTCTGTCCTGTCTGTCTGTCCTGTCTGTCTGTCCTGTCTGTCTGTCCTGTCTGTCTGTCCTGTCTGTCTGTCCTGTCTGTCTGTCCTGTCTGTCTGTCCTGTCTGTCTGTCCTGTCTGTCCTGTCTGTCTGTCCTGTCTGTCTGTCCTGTCTGTCTGTCCTGTCTGTCTGTCCTGTCTGTCTGTCCTGTCTGTCCTGTCTGTCCTGTCTGTCTGTCTGTCCTGTCTGTCTGTTCTGTCTGTTCTGTCTGTTCAGTCTGTCTGTCCTGTCTGTCTGTCCTGTCTGTTCTGTCTGTCCTGTCTGTCCTGTCTGTCTGTCTGTCCTGTCTCTCCTGTCTGTCCTGTCTGTCTGTCCTGTCTGTCTGTCCTGTCTTTCCTGTCTGTCTGTCTGTCCTGTCTGTCCTGTCTGTTCTGTCTGTTCTGTCTGTCTGTCCTGTCCTGTCCTGTCTGTCTGTCCTGTCTGTCTGTCTGTCCTGTCTGTCTGTCTATCTGTCTGTCTGTCCTGTCTGTCCTTTCACTCTGTCCTGTCTGCCTGTCCTGTCTGTCTGTCCTGTCTGTCTGTCCTGTCTGTCTTTCCCGTCTTTCTGTCCTGTCTGCCTGTCCTGTCTTTCTGCGCTGTCTGTCTTGTCTGTCTGTCCTGTCTGTCCTGTCTGTCCTGTCTGTCTGTCCTGTCTGTCTGTCTGTCCTGTCTGTCTGTTCTGTCTGGTCTGTCTGTCCTGTCTGTCTGTCTGTCCTGTCTGTCTGTTCTGTCTGTTCTGTCTGTTCTGTCTGTTCTGTCTGTTCTGTCTGTTCTGTCTGTCTGTCTGTCCTGTCTGTCTGTCCTGTCTGTCGTGTCTGTCCTGTCTGTCCTGTCTGTCCTGTCTGTCTGTCCTGTCTGTCTGTCCTGTCTGTCTGTCTGTCCTGTCTGTCTGTCCTGTCTGTCTGTCCTGTCTGTCTGTCCTGTCTGTCTGTCCTGTCTGTCTGTCCTGTCTGTCTGTCCTGTCTGTCTGTCCTGTCTGTCTGTCCTGTCTGTCTGTCCTGTCTGTCTGTCCTGTCTGTCTGTCCTGTCTGTCTGTCCTGTCTGTCTGTCCTGTCTGTCTGTCCTGTCTGTCTGTCCTGTCTGTCTGTCCTGTCTGTCTGTCTGTCCTGTCTGTCTGTCCTGTCTGTCTGTCCTGTCTGTCTGTCCTGTCTGTCTGTCCTGTCTGTCTGTCCTGTCTGTCTGTCCTGTCTTTCTGTCCTGTCTGTCTGTCCTCTCTGTCCTGTCTGTCTGTCCTGTCTGTCTGTCCTGTATCTCTGTCCTGTCTGTCTGTCCTATCTGTCTGTCTTGTCTGTCTGTCCTGTCTGTCTGTTCTGTCTGTCTGTCCTGTCTGTCCTGTCTGTCCTGTCTGTCCTGTCCTGTCTGTCCTGTCTGTCTGTCCTGTCTGTCTGTCTTGTCTGTCTGTCCTGTCTGTTCTGTCTGTCCTGTCTGACCAGTCTGTTCTGTCTGTCTGTCTGTCCTGTCTGTCTGTCCTGTCTGTCTGTCTGTCCTGTCTGTCTGTCCTGTCTGTCTGTCCTGTCTGTTCTGTCTGTCCTGTCTGTCCAGTCTGTTCTGTCTGTCTGTCTGTCCTGTCTGTCTGTCCTGTCTGTCTGTCTGTCCTGTCTGTCTGTCCTGTCTGTCTGTCCTGTCTGTCTGACCTGTCTGTCTGTCCTGTCTGTCTGTCCTGTCTGTCTGTCCTGTCTGTCTGTCCTGTCTGTCTGTCCTGTCTGTCTGTCCTGTCTGTCTGTCCTGTCTGTCTGTCCTGTCTGTCTGTCCTGTCTGTCTGTCCTGTCTGTCTGTCCTGTCTGTCCTGTCTGTCTGTCCTGTCTGTCTGTCCTGTCTGTCCTTTCTGTCTGTCTGTCCTGTCTGTCTGTTCTGTCTGTCTGTCCTGTCTGTCCTGTCTGTCCTGTCTGTCCTGTCTGTCTGTCTGTCCTGTCTGTCCTGTCTGTCCTGTCTGTCTGTCCTGTCTTTCTGTCCTGTCTTTCCTGTCTGTCTGTCCTGTCTGTTCTGTCTGTTCTGTCTGTCCTGTCTGTCTGTCTGTCCTGTCCTGTCCTGTCTGTCTGTCCTGTCTGTCTGTCTGTCTGTCTGTCCTGTCTGTCTGTCTGCCTGTCTGTCTGTCCTGTCTGTCTGTCCTGTCTGTCTGTCCTGTCTGTCTGTCCTGTCTGTCTGTCCTGTCTGTCTGTCCTGTCTGTCTGTCCTGTCTGTCTGTCCTGTCTGTCTGTCCTGTCTGTCTGTTCTGTCTGTCTGTCTGTCCTGTCTGTCTGTCCTGTCTGTCCCATCTGTCTGTCCTGTCTGTCTGTCCTGTCTGTCTGTCTGTCCTGTCTGTCTGTCTGTCCTGTCTGTCTGTCTGTTCTGTCTGTTCTGTCTTTCTGTCTGTTCTGTCTGTTCTGTCTGTCTGTCTGTCTGTCCTGTCTGTCTGTCCTGTCTGTCTGTCCTGTCTGTCTGTCCTGTCTGTCTGTCCTGTCTGTCTGTCCTGTCTGTCTTTCCGTCTTTCTGACCTGTCTGTCTGTCCTGTCTTTCTGCGCTGTCTGTCTTGTCTGTCTGTCCTGTCTGTTCTGTCTGTCTGTCCTGTCTGTCCTGTCTGTCTGTCTGTCCTGTCTGTCTGTTCTGTCTGTCTGTCCTGTCTGTCTGTCCTGTCTGTCTGTTCTGTCTGTTCTTCTGTTCTGTCTGTCTGTCTGTCTTTCCTGTCTGTCCTGTCTGTCTGTCCTGTCTGTCTGTCCTGTCTGTCTGTCCTTTCTGTCTGTCCTGTCTGTCTGTCCTGTCTGTCTGTTCTGTCTGTCTGTCCTGTCTGTCTGTCCTGTCTGTCCTGTCTGTCCTGTCAGTCCTGTCTGTCCTGTCTGTCTGTCTGTCAGTCTGTCCTGTCCTCCTGTCTGTTTGTCTGTCCTGTCTGTCCTGTCTGTCTGTCTTTCTGTCTGTCTTTCTGTCTGTCTGTCTGTCTGTCTGTCTGTCCTGTCTGTCTGTCCTGTCTGTCTGTCCTGTCCGTCTGTCCTGTCTGTCCTGTCTGTGTGTCCTGTCTGTCTGTCCTGTCTGTCTGTCCTGTCTGTCTGTCCTGTCTGTCTGTCCTGTCTGTCTGTCCTGTCTGTCTGTCCTGTCTGTCTGTCCTGTCTGTCTGTCCTGTCTGTCTGTCCTGTCTGTCTGTCCTGTCTGTCTGTCCTGTCTGTCTGTCCTGTCTGTCTGTCCTGTCTGTCTGTCCTGTCTGTCTGTCCTGTCTGTCTGTCCTGTCTGTCTGTCCTGTCTGTCTGTCCTGTCTGTCTGTCCTGTCTGTCTGTCCTGTCTGTCTGTCCTGTCTGTCTGTCCTGTCTGTCTGTCCTGTCTGTCTGTCCTGTCTGTCTGTCCTGTCTGTCTGTCCTCTCTGTCCTGTCTGTCTGTCCTGTATGTCTGTCCTGTATCTCTGTCCTGTCTGTCCGTCCTGTCTGTCTGTTCTGTCTGTCTGTCCTGTCTGTCCTGTCCTGTCTGTCCTGTCTGTCTGTCTGTCCTGTCTGTTCTGTCTGTCCTGTCTGTCCAGTCTGTTCTGTCTGTCTGTCTGTCCTGTCTGTCTGTCCTGTCTGTCTGTTCTGTCTGTCTGTCCTGTCTGTCTGTCCTGTCTGTCTGTCCTGTCTGTCTGTCCTGTCTGTCTGTCCTGTCTGTCTGTCCTGTCTGTCTGTCCTGTCTGTCTGTCCTGTCTGTCTGTCCTGTCTGTCTGTCCTGTCTGTCTGTCCTGTCTGTCTGTCCTGTCTGTCTGTCCTGTCTGTCTGTCCTGTCTGTCTGTCCTGTCTGTCTGTCCTGTCCTGTCTGTCTGTTCTGTCTGTTCTGTCTGTTCTGTCTGTCTGTCTGTCCTGTCTGTCTGTCTGTCCTGTCTGTCTGTTCTGTCTGTTCAGTCTGTCTGTCCTGTCTGTCCTGTCTGTCCTGTCTGTTCTGTCTGTTCTGTCTGTCCTGTCTGTCTTTCTGTCCTGTCCTGTCCTGTCTGTCCTGTCTGTCTGTCTGTCCTGTCTGTCTGTCTGTCTGTCCTGTCTGTCTGTCCTGTCTGTCTGTCCTGTCTGTCTGTCCTGTCTGTCTGTCCTGTCTGTCTGTCCTGTCTGTCTGTCCTGTCTGTCTGTCCTGTCTGTCTGTCCTGTCTGTCTGTCCTGTCTGTCTGTCCTGTCTGTCTGTCCTGTCTGTCTGTCTGTTCTGTCTGTCTGTCTGTCCTGTCTGTCTGTCCTGTCTGTCCCATCTGTCTGTCCTGTCTGTCTGTCCTGTCTGTCTGTCCTGTCTGTCTGTCCTGTCTGTCTGTTCTGTCTGTTCTGTCTGTTCTGTCTGTCTGTCTGTCTGTCTGTCTGTCCTGTCTGTCTGTCCTGTCTGTCTGTCCTGTCTGTCTGTCCTGTCTGTCTGTCCTGTCTGTCTGTCCTATCTGTCTGTCTGTCCTGTCTGTCTGTCCTGTCTGTCTGTCTGTCTGTCTGTCTGTCTGTCTGTCTGTCTGTCCTGTCTGTCTGTCCTGTCTGTCTGTCCTGTCTGTCTGTCTGTCTGTCTGTCCTGTCTGTCCTGTCTGTCCTGTCTGTCCTGTCTGTCTGTCCTGTCTGTCCTGTCTGTCTGTCTGTCTGTCTGTCTGTCCTGTCTCTCCTGTCTGTCTGTCCTGTCTGTCTGTCTGTCCTGTCTGTCTGTTCTGTCTGTTCTGTCTGTCTGTCTGTCTGTCTGTCTGTCCTGTCTGTCCTGTCTGTCCTGTCTGTCTGTCCTGTCTGTCCTGTCTGTCTGTCTGTCAGTCTGTCCTGTCAGTCCTGTCTGTTTGTCTGTCCTGTCTGTCCTGTATGTCCTGTCTGTCTGTCTTTCTGTCTGTCTGTCTGTCTGTCTGTCTGTCTGTCCTGTCTGTCCTGTCTGTCTTTCTGTCTGTCTGTCTGTCTGTCTGTCTGTCTGTCCTGTCTGTCCTGTCTGTCCTGTCTGTCCTGTCTGTCCTGTCTGTTCTGTCTGTCCTGTCTGTCCTGTCTGTCCTGTCTGTCCTGCCTGTCTGACTGTCTGTCTGTCTGTCTGTCCTGTCTATCTGTCCTGTCTGTCTGTCCTGTCTGTCTGTCCCTTCTGTCTGTTCTGTCTGTCGGTCCTGTCTGTCTGTCTGTCCTGTCTGTCCTGTCTGTCTGTCTGTCTGTCCTGTCTGTCCTGTCTGTCCTGTCTGTCCTGTCTGTCCTGTCTGTCCTGTCTGTCCTGTCTGTCCTGTCTGTCCTGTCCTGTCTGTCCTGTCTGTCTCTCCTATCTGTCTGTCGCTCCTGTCTGTCTGTCTTTCCTGTCTGTCTGTCCTGTCTGTCCTGTCTGTCCTGTCCTGTCTGTCTCTCCTATCTGTCTGTCGCTCCTGTCTGTCTGTCGCTCCTGTCTGTCTGTCTGTCCTGTCTGTCTGTCCTGTCCTTCTGTACTGACTGTCTGTCTGTCTGTCCTGTCTGTCCTGTCTGTCTGTCCTGTTTGTCTGTCCTGTCTGTCTGTCCTGTCTGTCTGTCCTGTCTGTCCTGTCTGTCTGTCCTGTCTGTCTGTCCTGTCTGTCTGTCCTGTCTGTCTGTCCTGTCTGTCTGTCCTGTCTGTCCGTCTGTCCTGTCTGTCTGTCCTGTCTGTCTGTCTGTCCTGTCTGTCTGTCCTGTCTGTCCTGTCTGTCTGTCCTGTCTGTCTGTCCTGTCTGTCTGTCCTGTCTGTCTGTCCTGTCTGTCTGTCCTGTCTGTCTGTCCTGTCTGTCTGTCCTGTCTGTCTGTCCTGTCTGTCTGTCCTGTCTGTCTGTCCTGTCTGTCTGTCCTGTCTGTCTGTCCTGTCTGTCTGTCCTGTCTGTCTGTCCTGTCTGTCTGTCTGTCCTGTCTGTCTGTCCTGTCTTTCTGTCCTGTCTGTCTGTCCTCTCTGTCCTGTCTGTCTGTCCTGTATGTCTGTCCTGTATCTCTGTCCTGTCTGTCTGTCCTGTCTGTCTGTCCTGTCTGTCTGTCCTGTCTTTCTGTCCTGTCTGTCTGTCCTCTCTGTCCTGTCTGTCTGTCCTTTCTGTCTGTCCTGTCTCTCTGTCCTGTCTGTCTGTCCTGTCTGTCTGTCCTGTCTGTCTGTCCTGTCTGTCTGTCCTGTCTGTCTGTTCTGTCTGTCTGTCGTGTCTGTCTGTCTTGTCTGTCTGTCCTGTCTGTCCTGTCTGTTCTGTCTGTCCTGTCTGACCAGTCTGTTCTGTCTGTCTGTCTGTCTTGTCTGTCTGTCTTGTCTGTCTGACCTGTCTGTCTGTTCTGTCTGTCTGTCGTGTCTGTCTGTCTTGTCTGTCTGTCCTGTCTGTTCTGTCTGTCCTGTCTGACCAGTCTGTCCTGTCTGTCTGTCTGTCCTGTCTGTCTGTCCTGTCTGTCTGTCCTGTCTGTCTGTCCTGTCTGTCTTTCCTGTCTGTCCTGTCTGTCTGTCCTGTCTGTCTGTCCTGTCTGTCTGTCCTGTCTGTCTGTCCTGTCTGTCTGTCCTGTCTGTCTGTCCTGTCTGTCTGACCTGTCTGTCTGTCCTGTCTGTCTGTCTGTCCTGTCTGTCCTGTCTGTCCTGTCTGTCCTGTTTGTCCTGTCTGTCTGTCCTGTCTGTCTGTTCTGTCTGTTCAGTCTGTCTGTCCTGTCTGTCTGTCCTGTCTGTCCTGTCTGTCTGTCTGTCCTGTCTCTCCTGTCTGTCCTGTCTGTCTGTCCTGCCTTTCTGTCCTGTCTGACTGTCCTGTCTGTCTGTCCTGTCTTTCCTGTCTGTCTGTCCTGTCTGTCTGTCCTGTCTGTTCTGTCTGTTCTGTCTGTTCTGTCTGTTCTGTCTGTTCTGTCTGTTCTGTCTGTTCTGTCTGTTCTGTCTGTCCTGTCTGTCTGTCTGTCCTGTCCTGTCCTGTCCTGTCCTGTCTGTCTGTCTGTCCTGTCTGTCTGTCTGTCCTGTCTGTCTGTCTGCCTGTCTGTCCTGTCTGTCCTTTCTGTCTGTCCTGTCTGTCTGTCCTGTCTGTCTGTCCTGTCTGTGTGTCCTGTCTGTCTGTCCTGTCTGTCTGTCCTGTCTGTCTGTCCTGTCTGTCTGTCCTGTCTGTCTGTCCTGTCTGTCCTGTCTGTCTGTCCTGTCTGTCTGTCTGTTCTGTCTGTCTGTCTGTCCTGTCTGTCTGTCCTGTCTGTCCCATCTGTCTGTCCTGTCTGTCTGTCCTGTCTGTCTGTCCTGTCTGTCTGTCCTGTCTGTCTGTCCTGTCTGTCTGTCCTGTCTGTCTGTCCTGTCTGTCTGTCCTGTCTGTCTGTCCTGTCTGTCTGTTCTGTCTGTCTGTCTGTCTGTCCTGTCTGTCTGTCCTGTCTGTCTGTACTGTCTGTCTGTCCTGTCTGTCTGTCTGTCTGTCTGTCTGTCTGTCCTGTCTGTCTGTCCTGTCTGTCTGTCCTGTCTGTCTGTCCTGTCTGTCTGTCCTGTCTGTCCTGTCTGTCCTGTCTGTCTGTCCTGTCTGTCCTGTCTGTCTGTCTGTCTGTCTGTCTGTCCTGTCTCTCCTGTCTGTCCTGTCTGTCTGTCCTGTCTGTCTGTCTGTCCTGTCTGTCTGTTCTGTCTGTTCTGTCTGTTCTGTCTGTTCTGTCTGTTCTGTCTGTCTGTCTGTCTGTCCTGTCTGTCCTGTCTGTCCTGTCTGTCCTGTCTGTCCTGTCTGTCCTGTCTGTCTGTCCTGTCTGTCCTGTCTGTCCTGTCTGTCTGTCCTGCCTTTCTGTCCTGTCTGTCTGTCCTGTCTGTCTGTCCTGTCTGTCTGTCCTGTCTGTCTGTCCTGTCTGTCTGTCCTGTCTGTCCTGTTTGTCTGTCCTGTCTGTCTGTCCTGTCTGTCTGTCCTGTCTGTCTGTCCTGTCTGTCCTGTCTGTTCTGTCTGTCTGTCTGTCCTGTCTGTCCTGTCTGTCCAGTCTGTCTGTCCTGTCTGTCTGTCTGTCCTGTCTGTCTGTTCTGTCTGTTCTGTCTGTCTGTCTGTCTGTCTGTCTGTCCTGTCTGTCCTGTCTGTCCTGTCTGTCCTGTCTGTCCTGTCTGTCCTGTCTGTCCTGTCTGTCCTGTCTGTCTGTCCTGTCTGTCCTGTCTGTCTGTACTGTCAGTCTGTCCTGTCAGTCCTGTCTGTTTGTCTGTCCTGTCTGTCCTGTATGTCCTGTCTGTCTGTCTTTCTGTCTGTCTGTCTGTCTGTCTGTCCTGTCTGTCCTGTCTGTCCTGTCTGTCCTGTCTGTCCTGTCTGTTCTGTCTGTTCTGTCTGTCCTGTCTGTCCTGTCTGTCCTGTCTGTCCTGTCTGTCCTGTCTGTCCTGCCTGTCTGTCTGTCTGTCTGTCCTGTCTATCTGTCCTGTCTGTCTGTCCTTTCTGCCTGTCCCTTCTGTCTGTTCTGTCTGTCGGTCCTGTCTGTCTGTCTGTCCTGTCTGTCCTGTCTGTCTGATCTGTCTGATCTGTCTGTCTGTCTGTCTGTCTGTCCTGTCTGTCCTGTCTGTCCTGTCTGTCCTGTCTGTCCTGTCCTGTCTGTCCTGTCTGTCTCTCCTATCTGTCTGTCGCTCCTGTCTGTCTGTCTTTCCTGTCTGTCTGTCCTGTCTGTCCTGTCCTGTCTGTCTCTCCTATGTGTCTGTCGCTCCTGTCTGTCTGTCGCTCCTGTCTGTCTGTCTGTCCTGTCTGTCTGTCCTGTCTGTCTGTCCTGTCCTTCTGTCCTGACTGTCTGTCTGTCTGTCCTGTCTGTCCTGTCTGTCTGTCCTGTTTGTCTGTCCTGTCTGTCTGTCCTGTCTGTCTGTCCTGTCTGTCCTGTCTGTCCTGTCTGTCCTGTCTGTCCTGTCTGTCTGTCCTGTCTGTCTGTCCTGTCTGTCTGTCCTGTCTGTCTGTCTGTCCTGTCCGTCTGTCCTGTCTGTCTGTCCTGTCTGTCTGTCTGTCCTGTCTGTCTGTCCTGTCTGTCTGTCCTGTCTGTCTGTCCTGTCTGTCTGTCCTGTCTGTCTGTCCTGTCTGTCTCTCCTATCTGTCTGTCGCTCCTGTCTGTCTGTCTTTCCTGTCTGTCTGTCCTGTCTGTCCTGTCCTGTCTGTCTCTTCTATCTGTCTGTCGCTCCTGTCTGTCTGTCGCTCCTGTCTGTCTGTCTGTCTGTCCTGTCTGTCTGTCCTGTCCTTCTGTCCTGACTGTCTGTCTGTCTGTCCTGTCTGTCCTGTCTGTCTGTCCTGTTTGTCTGTCCTGTCTGTCTGTCCTGTCTGTCTGTCCTGTCTGTCCTGTCTGTCTGTCCTGTCTGTCTGTCCTGTCTGTCTGTCCTGTCTGTCTGTCCTGTCTGTCTGTCCTGTCTGTCTGTCTGTCCTGTCTGTCTGTCCTGTCTGTCTGTCCTGTCTGTCTGTCTGTCCTGTCTGTCTGTCCTGTCTGTCTGTCCTGTCTGTCTGTCCTGTCTGTCTGTCCTGTCTGTCTGTCCTGTCTGTCTGTCCTGTCTGTCTGTCCTGTCTGTCTGTCCTGTCTGTCTGTCCTGTCTGTCTGTCCTGTCTGTCTGTCCTGTCTGTCTGTCCTGTCTGTCTGTCCTGTCTGTCTGTCCTGTCTGTCTGTCCTGTCTTTCTGTCCTGTCTGTCTGTCCTCTCTGTCCTGTCTGTCTGTCCTGTATGTCTGTCCTGTATCTCTGTCCTGTCTGTCTGTCCTGTCTGTCTGTCCTGTCTGTCTGTCCTGTCTTTCTGTCCTGTCTGTCTGTCCTCTCTGTCCTGTCTGTCTGTCCTGTCTGTCTGTCCTGTATCTCTGTCCTGTCTGTCTGTCCTGTCTGTCTGTCCTGTCTGTCTGTCCTGTCTTTCTGTCCTGTCTGTCTGTCCTCTCTGTCCTGTCTGTCTGTCCTGTGTGTCTGTCCTGTATCTCTGTCCTGTCTGTCTGTCTGTCCTGTCTGTCTGTCCTGTCTTTCTGTCCTGTCTGTCTGTCCTCTCTGTCCTGTCTGTCTGTCCTGTATGTCTGTCCTGTCTCTCTGTCCTGTCTGTCTGTCCTGTCTGTCTGTCCTATCTGTCTGTCTTGTCTGTCTGTCTTGTCTGTCTGTCCTGTCTGTCTGTTCTGTCTGTCTGTCTGTCCTGTCTGTCTGTCTTGTCTGTCTGTCCTGTCTGTTCTGTCTGTCCTGTCTGACCAGTCTGTTCTGTCTGTCTGTCTGTCCTGTCTGTCTGTCCTGTCTGTCTGTCCTGTCTGTCTGTCCTGTCTGTCTGTCCTGTCTGTCTGTCCTGTCTGTCTGTCCTGTCTGTCTGTCCTGTCTGTCTGTCCTGTCTGTCTGTCCTGTCTCTCTGTCCTGTCTGTCCTGTCTGTCTGTCCTGTCTTTCTGTCCTGTCTGTCTGTCCTGTCTGTCTGTCCTGTCTGTCTGTCCTGTCTGTCCTGTCTGTCTGTCTGTCCTGTCTGTCTGTTCTGTCTGTTCTGTCTGTTCTGTCTGTTCAGTCTGTCTGTCCTGTCTGTCTGTCCTGTCTGTCCTGTCTGTCTGTCTGTTCTGTCTCTCCTGTCTGTCCTGTCTGTCTGTCCTGCCTTTCTGTCCTGTCTGACTGTCCTGTCTGTCTGTCCTGTCTTTCCTGTCTGTCTGTCCTGTCTGTTCTGTCTGTTCTGTCTGTTCTGTCTGTCCTGTCTGTCTGTCTGTCCTGTCCTGTCCTGTCTGTCCTGTCTGTCTGTCCTGTCTGTCTGTCTGTCCTGTCTGTCTGTCTGCCTGTCTGTCTGTCCTGTCTGTCCTTTCTGTCTGTCCTGTCTGTCCTGTCTGTCTGTCCTGTCTGTCTGTCCTGTCTGTCTGTCCTGTCTGTCCTGTCTGTCTGTCCTGTCTGTCCTGTCTGTCTGTCCTGTCTGTCTGTCCTGTCTGTCCTGTCTGTCTGTCCTGTCTGTCTGTCTGTTCTGTCTGTCTGTCTGTCCTGTCTGTCTGTCCTGTCTGTCCCATCTGTCTGTCCTGTCTGTCTGTCCTGTCTGTCTGTCCTGTCTGTCTGTCCTGTCTGTCTGTTCTGTCTGTCTGTCTGTCTGTCTGTCTGTCTGTCTGTCTGTCTGTCCTGTCTGTCTGTCCTGTCTGTCCTGTCTGTCTGTCCTGTCTGTCTGTCCTGTCTGTCTGTCTGTCTGTCTGTCTGTCTGTCCTGTCTGTCTGTCCTGTCTGTCCTGTCTGTCCTGTCTGTCTGTCCTGTCTGTCTGTCCTGTCTGTCTGTCCTGTCTGTCCTGTCTGTCTGTTTTGTCTGTCCTGTCTGTCTGTCTGTCTGTCCTGTCTCTCCTGTCTGTCCTGTCTGTCTGTCCTGTCTGTCTGTCCTGTCTGTCTGTCTGTCCTGTCTGTCTGTTCTGTCTGTTCTGTCTGTCTGTCCTGTCTGTCCTGTCTGTCCTGTCTGTCCTGTCTGTCCTGTCTGTCTGTCCTGTCTGTCCTGTCTGTCTGTCCTGTCTTTCTGTCCTGTCTGTCTGTCCTGTCTGTCTGTCCTGTCTGTCTGTCCTGTCTGTCTGTCCTGTCTGTCCTGTTTGTCTGTCCTGTCTTTCCTGTCTGTCTGTCCTGTCTGTCTGTCCTGTCTGTTCTGTCTGTTCTGTCTGTCCTGTCTGTCCTGTCTGTCTGTCTGTCCTGTCCTGTCCTGTCTGTCTGTCCTGTCTGTCTGTCTGTCCTGTCTGTCTGTCTGCCTGTCTGTCTGTCCTGTCTGTCCTTTCTGTCTGTCCTGTCTGTCTGTCCTGTCTGTCTGTCCTGTCTGTCTGTCCTGTCTGTCTGTCCTGTCTGTCTGTCCTGTCTGTCTGTCCTGTCTGTCTGTCCTGTCTGTCTGTCCTGTCTGTCTGTCCTGTCTGTCTGTCCTGTCTGTCCTGTCTGTCTGTCCTATCTGTCTGTCTGTTCTGTCTGTCTGTCTGTCCTGTCTGTCTGTCCTGTCTGTCCCATCTGTCTGTCCTGTCTGTCTGTCCTGTCTGTCTGTCCTGTCTGTCTGTCCTGTCTGTCTGTTCTGTCTGTCTGTCTGTCTGTCTGTCCTGTCTGTCTGTCCTGTCTGTCTGTCCTGTCTGTCTGTCCTGTCTGTCTGTCTGTCTGTCTGTCTGTCTGTCTGTCTGTCCTGTCTGTCTGTCCTGTCTGTCTGTCCTGTCTGTCTGTCCTGTCTGTCTGTCCTGTCTGTCCTGTCTGTCTGTCCTGTCTGTCCTGTCTGTCCTGTCTGTCTGTCCTGTCTGTCCTGTCTGTCTGTCTGTCTGTCCTGTCTCTCCTGTCTGTCCTGTCTGTCTGTCCTGTCTGTCTGTCTGTCCTGTCTGTCTGTCCTGTCTGTCCTGTCTGTCTGTCCTGTCTGTCTGTCCTGTCTGTCTGTCCTGTCTGTCTGTTCTGTCTGTCTGTCTGTCTGTCTGTCCTGTCTGTCTGTCCTGTCTGTCTGTCCTGTCTGTCTGTCCTGTCTGTCTGTCTGTCTGTCTGTCTGTCTGTCTGTCTGCCCTGTCTGTCCTGTCTGTCCTGTCTGTCCTGTCTGTCCTGTCTGTCCTGTCTGTCTGTCCTGTCTGTCCTGTCTGTCCTCTCTGTCCTGTCTGTCCTGTCTGTCCTGTCTGTCTGTCCTGTCTTTCTGTCCTGTCTGTCTGTCTTGTCTGTCTGTCCTGTCTGTCCTGTTTGTCTGTCCTGTCTGTCTGTCCTGTCTGTCTGTCTGTCTGTCTGTCCTGTCTGTCTGTCCTGTCTGTCTGTCCTGTCTGTCTGTCCTGTCTGTCTGTCTGTCTGTCTGTCTGTCTGTCTGTCTGTCTGTCTGTCTGTCTGTCTGTCTGTCCTGTCTGTCTGTCCTGTCTGTCTGTCCTGTCTGTCTGTCCTGTCTGTCCTGTCTGTCCTGTCTGTCTGTCCTGTCTGTCCTGTCTGTCTGTCTGTCTGTCTGTCTGTCCTGTCTCTCCTGTCTGTCCTGTCTGTCTGTCCTGTCTGTCTGTCCTGTCTGTCTGTCCTGTCTGTCTGTCTGTCCTGTCTGTCTGTTCTGTCTGTTCTGTCTGTTCTGTCTGTTCTGTCTGTTCTGTCCTGTCTGTCTGTCCTGTCTGTCTGTCCTGTCTGTCTGTCCTGTCTGTCTGTCCTGTCTGTCCTGTTTGTCTGTCCTGTCTGTCTGTCCTGTCTGTCTGTCCTGTCTGTCTGTCCTGTCTGTCTGTCCTGTCTGTCTGTCCTGTCTGTCCTGTCTGTTCTGTCTGTCCTGTCTGTCCTGTCTGTCCTGTCTGTCTGTCCTGTCTGTCTGTCCTGTCTGTCTGTCCTGTCTGTCTGTCCTGTCTGTCTGTCCTGTCTGTCTGTCTGTCCTGTCTGTCCTGTCTGTCCTGTCTGTCCTGTCTGTCTGTCTGTCCTGTCTCTCCTGTCTGTCCTGTCTGTCTGTCCTGCCTTTCTGTCCTGTCTGACTGTCCTGTCTGTCTGTCCTGTCTTTCCTGTCTGTCTGTCCTGTCTGTCTGTCCTGTCTGTTCTGTCTGTTCTGTCTGTCCTGTCTGTCTGTCTGTCCTGTCCTGTCCTGTCTGTCCTTTCTGTCTGTCCTGTCTGTCCTGTCTGTCTGTCCTGTCTGTCTGTCCTGTCTGTCTGTTCTGTCTGTTCTGTCTGTTCTGTCTGTTCTGTCTGTTCTGTCTGTTCTGTCTGTTCTGTCTGTTCTGTGTGTCTGTCTGTCTGTCCTGTCTGTCCTGTCTGTCCTGTCTGTCCTGTCTGTCCTGTCTGTCCTGTCTGTCCTGTCTGTCTGTCCTGTCTGTCCTGTCTGTCCTGTCTGTCCTGTCTGTCCTGTCTGTCTGTCCTGCCTTTCTGTCCTGTCTGACTGTCCTGTCTGTCTGTCCTATCTGTCCTGCCTTTCTGTCCTGTCTCACTGTCCTGTCTGTCTGTCCTGTCTTTCCTGTCTGTCTGTCCTGTCTGTCTGTCCTGTCTGTTCTGTCTGTTCTGTCTGTCCTGTCTGTCTGTCTGTCCTGTCCTGTCCTGTCTGTCCTTTCTGTCTGTCCTGTCTGTCCTGTCTGTCTGTCCTGTCTGTCTGTCCTGTCTGTCTGTCCTGTCTGTCTGTCCTGTCTGTCTGTCTGTCTGTCCTGTCTGTCTGTCCTGTCTGTCCCATCTGTCTGTCCTGTCTGTCTGTCCTGTCTGTCTGTCCTGTCTGTCTGTCCTGTCTGTCTGTTCTGTCTGTCTGTTTGTCTGTCTGTCCTGTCTGTCTGTCCTGTCTGTCTGTCCTGTCTGTCTGTCCTGTCTGTCTGTCTGTCTGTCTGTCTGTCTGTTCTGTCTGTCTGTCCTGTCTGTCTGTCCTGTCTGTCTGTCCTGTCTGTCTGTCCTGTCTGTCCTGTCTGTCTGTCTGTCTGTCCTGTCTGTCTGTCTGTCTGTCTGTCTGTCTGTCCTGTCTGTCTGTCCTGTCTGTCTGTCCTGTCTGTCTGTCCTGTCTGTCTGTCCTGTCTGTCTGTCCTGTCTGTCTGTATGTCCTGTCTGTCTGTTCTGTCTGTTCTGTCTGTTCTGTCTGTTCTGTCTGTTCTGTCTGTTCTGTCTGTCTGTCTGTCTGTCCTGTCTGTCCTGTCTGTCCTGTCTGTCCTGTCTGTCTGTCTGTCCTGTCTGTCTGTTCTGTCTGTTCTGTCTGTCTGTCCTGTCTGTCTGTCCTGTCTGTCCTTTCTGTCTGTCTGTCTGTCTGTCTGTCCTGTCTCTCCTGTCTGTCCTGTCTGTCTGTCCTGTCTGTCTGTCCTGTCTGTCTGTTCTGTCTGTTCTGTCTGTTCTGTCTGTTCTGTCTGTTCTGTCTGTTCTGTCTGTCTGTCTGTCTGTCCTGTCTGTCCTGTCTGTCCTGTCTGTCCTGTCTGTCCTGTCTGTCCTGTCTGTCCTGTCTGTCTGTCCTGTCTGTCCTGTCTGTCCTGTCTGTCTGTCCTGTCTGTCTGTCCTGTCTGTCTGTCCTGTCTGTCTGTCCTGTCTGTCCTGTTTGTCTGTCCTGTCTGTCTGTCCTGTCTGTCTGTCTGTCTGTCTGTCCTGTCTGTCTGTCCTGTCTGTCTGTCCTGTCTGTCTGTCCTGTCTGTCTGTCTGTCTGTCTGTCTGTCTGTCCTGTCTGTCTGTCCTGTCTGTCTGTCCTGTCTGTCTGTCCTGTCTGTCCTGTCTGTCTGTCTGTCTGTCTGTCTGTCCTGTCTCTCCTGTCTGTCCTGTCTGTCTGTCCTGTCTGTCTGTCCTGTCTGTCTGTCTGTCCTGTCTGTCTGTTCTGTCTGTTCTGTCTGTTCTGTCTGTTCTGTCTATTCTGTCTGTCTGTCTGTCTGTCCTGTCTGTCCTGTCTGTCCTGTCTGTCCTGTCTGTCTGTCCTGTCTGTCCTGTCTGTCCTGTCTGTCTGTCCTGTCTTTCTGTCCTGTCTTTCTGTCCTGTCTGTCTGTCCTGTCTGTCTGTCCTGTCTGTCTGTCCTGTCTGTCTGTCCTGTCTGTCCTGTCTGTCTGTCCTGTCTGTCTGTCCTGTCTGTCTGTCCTGTCTGTCTGTCCTGTCTGTCTGTCCTGTCTGTCCTGTCTGTCCTGTCTGTTCTGTCTGTCCTGTCTGTCCTGTCTGTCCTGTCTGTCCTGTCTGTCTGTCCTGTCTGTCTGTCCTGTCTGTCTGTCCTGTCTGTCTGTCCTGTCTGTCCTGTCTGTCTGTCCTGTCTGTCTGTCCTGTTTGTCTGTCCTGTCTGTCTGTCCTGTCTGTCTGTCCTGTCTGTCTGTCCTGTCTGTCTGTCCTGTCTGTCTGTCCTGTCTGTCTGTCCTGTCTGTTCTGTCTGTTCTGTCTGTCCTGTCTGTCCTGTCTGTCCTGTCTGTCTGTCCTGTCTGTCTGTCTGTCCTGTCTGTCCTGTCTGTCCTGTCTGTCTGTCCGTCCTGTCTGTCCTGTATGTCGTGTCTGTCTGTCCTGCCTTTCTGTCCTGTCTGACTGTCCTGTCTGTCTGTCCTGTCTTTCCTGTCTGTCTGTCCTGTCTGTCTGTCCTGTCTGTTCTGTCTGTTCTGTCTGTCCTGTCTGTCTGTCTGTCCTGTCCTGTCCTGTCCTGTCTGTCCTTTCTGTCTGTCCTGTCTGTCCTGTCTGTCTGTCCTGTCTGTCTGTCCTGTCTGTCTGTCCTGTCTGTCTGTCCTGTCTGTCTGTCCTGTCTGTCTGTCCTGTCTGTCTGTCTGTTCTGTCTGTCTGTCTGTCCTGTCTGTCTGTCCTGTCTGTCCCATCTGTCTGTCCTGTCTGTCTGTCCTGTCTGTCTGTCCTGTCTGTCTGTCCTGTCTGTCTGTCCTGTCTGTCTGTCCTGTCTGTCTGTCCTGTCTGTCTGTCCTGTCTGTCTGTCCTGTCTGTCTGTCCTGTCTGTCTGTCCTGTCTGTCTGTCTGTCTGTCTGTCTGTCTGTCTGTCCTGTCTGTCTGTCTGTCCTGTCTGTCTGTCCTGTCTGTCTGTCCTGTCTGTCTGTCCTGTCTGTCCTGTCTGTCCTGTCTGTCCTGTCTGTCTGTCTGTCTGTCTGTCCTGTCTCTCCTGTCTGTCCTGTCTGTCTGTCCTGTCTGTCTGTCCTGTCTGTCTGTCTGTCCTGTCTGTCTGTTCTGTCTGTTCTGTCTGTTCTGTCTGTTCTGTCTGTTCTGTCTGTTCTGTCTGTCTGTCTGTCTGTCCTGTCTGTCCTGTCTGTCCTGTCTGTCCTGTCTGTCCTGTCTGTCCTGTCTGTCTGTCCTGTCTGTCCTGTCTGTCCTGTCTGTCCTGTCTGTCTGTCCTGTCTTTCTGTCCTGTCTGTCTGTCCTGTCTGTCTGTCCTGTCTGTCTGTCCTGTCTGTCCTGTTTGTCTGTCCTGTCTGTCTGTCCTGTCTGTTCTGTCTGTCCTGTCTGTCCTGTCTGTCCTGTCTGTCTGTCCTGTCTGTCTGTCCTGTCTGTCTGTCCTGTCTGTCTGTCCTGTCTGTCTGTCCTGTCTGTCTGTCCTGTCTGTCTGTCCCTTCTGTCTGTCCTGTCTGTCTGTCCTGTCTGTCTGTCCTGTCTGTCCTGTCTGTCTGTCCTGTCTGTCTGTCCTGTCTGTCTGTCCTGTCTGTCTGTCCTGTCTGTCCTGTCTGTCCTGTCTGTCTGTTCTGTCTGTCCTGTCTGTCTGTTCTGTCTGTTCTGTCTGTCTGTCCTGTCTGTCTGTCCTGTCTGTCCTGTCTGTCCTGTCTGTCCTGTCTGTCTGTCTGTCCTGTCTGTCCTGTCTGTCCTGTCTGTCCTGTCTGTCCTGTCTGTCCCGTCTGTCTGTCCTGTCTGTCTGTCCTGTCTGTCTGTCCTGTCTGTCTGTCTGTCCTTTCTGTCTGTCCTGTCTGTCTGTCTGTCCTGTCTGTCTTTCCTGTCTTTCTGTCCTGTCTGTCTTGTCTGTCTGTCCTGTCTGTCCTGTCTGTCCTGTCTGTCTGTCCTGTCTGTCTGTCTGTCCTGTCTGTCTGTTCTGTCTGTTCTGTCTGTTCTGTCTGTTCTGTCTGTTCTGTCTGTCTGTCCTGTCTGTCTGTCCTGTCTGTCTGTTCTGTCTGTTCTGTCTGTTCTGTCTGTTCTGTCTGTTCTGTCTGTCTGTCCTGTCTGTCTGTCCTGTCTGTCTCTCCTGTCTGTCCTGTCTGTCCTGTCTGTCCTGTCTGTCTGTCCTGTCTGTCCTGTCTGTCTGTCCTGTCTGTCTGTCCTATCTGTCTGTCCTGTCTGTCTGTCTGTTCTGTCTGTCTGTCCTGTCGGTCTGTCCTGTCTGTCTGTCCTGTCTTTCTGAACTGTCTGTCTGTCCTGTCAGTCCTGTCTGTTTGTCTGTCCTGTCGGTCCTGTCTGTCTGTCTTTCTGTCTGTCTGTCTGTCTGTCTGTCTGTCCTGTCTGTCCTGTCTGTCCTGTCTGTCCTGTCTGTCCTGTCTGTCCTGTCTGTCCTGTCTGTTCTGTCTGTCCTGTCTGTCCTGTCTGTCCTGTCTGTCCTGTCTGTCTGTCTGTCTGTCTGTCTGTCCTGTCTATCTGTCCTGTCTGTCTGTCCTTTCTGCCTGTCCCTTCTGTCTGTCCTGTCTGTCTGTCCTATCTGTCTGTCCTGTCTGTCTGTCCTGTCTGTCTGTTCTGTCTGTCTGTCCTGTCTGTCTGTCCTGTCTGTCCTGTCTGTCTGTCCTGTCTGTCCTGTCTGTCCTGTCTGTCTGTCCTGTCTGTCTGTCCTGTCTGTCCTGTCTGTCCTGTCTGTCTGTCTTTCTGTCTGTCTGTCTGTCTGTCTGTCTGTCTTTCCTGTCTGTCCTGTCTGTCCTTTCTGTCCTGTCTGTTCTGTCTGTCCTGTCTGTCCTGTCTGTCCTGTCTGGCCTGCCTGTCTGTCTGTCTGTCTGTCTGTCTGTCTGTCTGTCTGTCTGTCTGTCCTGTCTGTCCTGTCTGTCTCTCCTGTCTGTCTGTCGCTCCTGTCTGTCTGTCTTTCCTGTCTTTCCTGTCTGTCAGTCCTGTCTGTCCTGTCTGTCTGTCTTGTCTGTCTTTCCTGTCTTTCCTGTCTGTCTGTCCTGTCTGTCTGTCCTGTCTGTCTGTCCTGTCTGTCCTGTTAGTCTGTCCTGTCTGTCTGTCCTGTCTGTCTGTCCTGTCTGTCTGTCCTGTCTGTCCTGTCTGTCTGTCCTGTCTGTCTGTCCTGTCTGTCTGTCCTGTCTGTCTGTCCTGTCTGTCTGTCCTGTCTGTCTGTCCTGTCTGTCTGTCCTGTCTGTCTGTCCTGTCTGTCCTGTCTGTCTGTCCTGTCTGTCTGTCCTGTCTGTCTGTCCTGTCTGTCTGTCCTGTCTGTCTGTCCTGTCTGTCTGTCCTGTCTGTCTGTCCTGTCTGTCCTGTCTGTTCTGTCTGTCTGTCCTGTCTGTCTGTCCTGTCTGTCTGTCTGTCCTGTCTGTCCTGTCTGTCCTGTCTGTCCTGTCTGTCCTGTCTGTCTGTCCTGTCTTTCTGTCCTGTCTGTCTGTCCTGTCTGTCTGTCCTGTCTGTCTGTCCTGTCTGTCCTGTCTGTCTGTCCTGTCTGTCTGTCCTGTCTGTCCTGTCTGTCCTGTCTGTCTTTCCTGTCTTTCTGTCCTGTCTGCCTGTCCTGTCTTTCTGCGCTGTCTGTCTTGTCTGTCTGTCCTGTCTGTCCTGTCTGTCTGTCCTGTCTGTCTGTCTGTCCTGTCTGTCTGTTCTGTCTGTCTGTCCTGTCTGTCTGTCCTGTCTGTCTGTTCTGTCTGTTCTGTCTGTTCTGTCTGTCTGTCCTGTCTGTCTGTCCTGTCTGTCTCTCCTGTCTGTCCTGTCTGTCTGTCCTGTCTGTCTGTCCTGTCTGTCTGTCTTATCTGTCTGTTCTGTCTGTCTGTCCTGTCTGTCTGTTCTGTCTGTCTGTCCTGTCTGTCTGTCCTGTCTGTCCTGTCTGTCCTGTCTGTCCTGTCTGTCCTGTCTGTCTGTCCTGTCTGTCTGTCCTGTCAGTCTGTCCTGTCTGTCTGTCCTGTCAGTCCTGTCTGTTTGTCTGTCCTGTCTGTCTGTCTTTCTGTCTGTCTGTCTGTCTGTCTGTCCTGTCTGTTCTGTCTGTTCTGTCTGTCTGTCTGTCTGTCCTGTCTGTCCTGTCTGTCCTGTCTGTCCTGTCTGTCTGTCCTGTCTTTCCTGTCTGTCCTGTCTGTCTGTCCTGTCTTTCTGTCCTGTCTGTCTGTCCTGTCTGTCTGTCCTGTCTGTCTGTCCTGTCTGTCCTGTTTGTCTGTCCTGTCTGTCTGTCCTGTCTGTCTGTCCTGTCTGTCTGTCCTGTCTGTCTGTCCTGTCTGTCCTGTCTGTTCTGTCTGTCCTGTCTGTCCTGTCTGTCTGTCCTGTCTGTCTGTCCTGTCTGTCTGTCCTGTCTGTCTGTCCTGTCTGTCCTGTCTGTCTGTCCTGTCTGTCTGTCCCTTCTGTCTGTCCTGTCTGTCTGTCCTGTCTGTCTGTCCTGTCTGTCCTGTCTGTCTGTCCTGTCTGTCTGTCCTGTCTGTCTGTCCTGTCTGTCTGTCCTGTCTGTCCTGTCTGTCCTGTCTGTCTGTCCTGTCTGTCTGTCTGTCCTGTCTGTCTGTTCTGTCTGTTCTGTCTGTTCTGTCTGTTCTGTCTGTCTGTCCTGTCTGTCTGTCCTGTCTGTCCTGTCTGTCCTGTCTGTCTGTCTGTCCTGTCTGTCCTGTCTGTCCTGTCTTTCCTGTCTGTCCTGTCTGTCCCGTCTGTCTGTCCTGTCTGTCTGTCCTGTCTGTCTGTCCTGTCTGTCTGTCTGTCCTGTCTGTCTGTCCTGTCTGTCTGTCTGTCCTGTCTGTCTTTCCTGTCTTTCTGTCCTGTCTGTCTTGTCTGTCTGTCCTGTCTGTCCTGTCTGTCCTGTCTGTCCTGTCTGTCTGTCCTGTCTGTCTGTCTGTCCTGTCCTGTCTGTCTGTTCTGTCTGTTCTGTCTGTTCTGTCTGTTCTGTCTGTTCTGTCTGTCTGTCCTGTCTGTCTTCTCTGTCTGTACTGTCTGTCTGTCCTGTCTGTCTGTTCTGTCTGTTCTGTCTGTCCTGTTTGTTCTGTCTGTCTGTCCTGTCTGTCTGTCCTGTCTGTCTCTCCTGTCTGTCCTGTCTGTCTGTCCTGTCTGTCTGTCCTGTCTGTCTGTCCTATCTGTCTGTCCTGTCTGTCTGTCTGTTCTGTCTTTCTGTCCTGTCGGTCTGTCCTGTCTGTCTGTCCTGTCTTTCTAAACTGTCAGTCTGTCCTGTCAGTCCTGTCTGTTTGTCTGTCCTGTCTGTCCTGTCTGTCTGTCTTTCTGTCTGTCTGTCTGTCTGTCCTGTCTGTCCTGTCTGTCCTGTCTGTCCTGTCTGCCCTGTCTGTTCTGTCTGTCCTGTCTGTCCTGTCTGTCCTGTCTGTCCTGTCTGTCCTGCCTGTCTGTCTGTCTGTCTGTCTGTCTGTCTGTCCTGTCTATCTGTCCTGTCTGTCTGTCCTTTCTGCCTGTCCCTTCTGTCTGTCCTGTCTGTCTGTCCTGTCTGTCTGTCCTGTCTGTCTGTCCTGTCTGTCTGTTCTGTCTGTCTGTCCTGTCTGTCTGTCCTGTCTGTCCTGTCTGTCTGTCCTGTCTGTCCTGTCTGTCCTGTCTGTCCTGTCTGTCTGTTTGTCAGTCTGTCCTGTCTGTCCTGTCTGTTTGTCTGTCCTGTCTGTCCTGTCTGTCCTGTCTGTCTGTCTTTCTGTCTGTCTGTCTGTCTGTCTGTCCTGTCTGTCCTGTCTGTCCTTTCTGTCCTGTCTGTTCTGTCTGTCCTGTCTGTCCTGTCTGTCCTGTCTGTCCTGTCTGTCCTGCCTGTCTGTCTGTCTGTCTGTCTGTCTGTCTGTCTGTCTGTCCTGTCTGTCCTGTCTGTCTCTCCTATCTGTCTGTCGCTCCTGTCTGTCTGACTTTCCTGTCTTTCCTGTCTGTCAGTCCTGTCTGTCCTGTCTGTCTGTCTTGTCTGTCTTTCCTGTCTTTCCTGTCTGTCTGTCCTGTCTGTCTGTCCTGTCCGTCTGTCCTGTCTGTCTGTCCTGTCTGTCTGTCCTGTCTGTCCTGTTTGTCTGTCCTGTCTGTCTGTCCTGTCTGTCTGTCCTGTCTGTCTGTCCTGTCTGTCTGTCCTGTCTGTCTCTCCTGTCTGTCTGTCCTGTCAGTCCTGTCTGTTCTGTCTGTCTGTCTGTCCTGTCTGTCCTGTCTGTCTGTCCTGTCTGTCTGTCCTGTCTGTCTGTCCTGTCTGTCTGTCCTGTCTGTCCTGTCTGTCCTGTCCTGTCTGTCTGTCCTGTCTGTCTGTCCTGTCTGTCTGTCCTGTCTGTCTGTCCTGTCTGTCTGTCCTGTCTGTCTGTCCTGTCTGTCTGTCCTGTCTGTCTGTCCTGTCTGTCTGTCCTGTCTGTCTGTCCTGTCTGTCTGTCCTGTCTGTCTGTCCTGTCTGTCTGTCCTGTCTGTCCTGTCTGTCTGTCCTGTCTGTCCTGTCTGTCTGTCCTGTCTGTCTGTCCTGTGTGTCTGTCCTGTCTGTCCTGTCTGTCCTGTTTGTCCTGTCTGTCCTGTCTGTTCTGTCTGTCTGTCCTGTCTGTCTGTCCTGTCTGTCTGTCTGTCCTGTCTGTCCTGTCTGTCCTGTCTGTCCTGTCTGTCCTGTCTGTCCTGTCTGTCCTGTCTGTTTGTCCTGCCTTTCTGTCCTGTCTGTCTGTCCTGTCTGTCTGTCCTGTCTGTCTGTCCTTTCTGTCTGTCCTGTCTGTCTGTCCTGTCTGTCCTGTCTGTCTTTCCTTTCTTTCTGTCCTGTCTGTCTGTCCTGTCTTTCTGCGCTGTCTGTCTGTCTGTCTGTCCTGTCTGTCCTGTCTGTCTGTCCTGTCTCTCTGTCTGTCCTGTCTGTCTGTTCTGTCTGTTCTGTCTGTCTGTCCTGCCTGTCTGTCCTGTCTGTCTGTTCTGTCTGTTCTGTCTGTCTGTCCTGTCTGTCTGTCCTGTCTGTCTCTCCTGTCTGTCCTGTCTGTCTGTCCTGTCTGTCTGTCCTGTCTGTCTGTCCTGTCTGTCTGTTCTGTCTGTCTGTCCTGTCTGTCTGTTCTGTCTGTTCTGTCTGTCTGTCCTGTCTGTCTGTCCTGTCTGTCCTGTCTGTCCTGTCTGTCTGTCTGTCTGTCTGTACTGTCAATCTGTCCTGTCAGTCTGTCCTGTCAGTCCTGTCTGTTTGTCTGTCCTGTCTGTCTGTCTTTCTGTCTGTCTGTCTGTCTGTCTGTCCTGTCATCCTGTCTGTCCTGTCTGTCCTGTCTGCCCTGTCTGTTCTGTCTGTCCTGTCTGTCCTGTCTGTCCTGTCTGTCCTGCCTGTCTGTCTGTCTGTCTGTCCTGTCTATCTGTCCTGTCTGTCTGTCCTTTCTGCCTGTCCTTTCTGTCTGTCCTGTCTGTCTGTCCTGTTTGTCTATCCTGCCTGTCTGTCCTGTCTGTCTGTTCTGTCTGTCTGTCCTGTCTGTCTGTCCTGTCTGTCTGTCCTTTCTGTCCTCTCTGTCTGTACTGTCGTCTGTCCTGTCTGTCTGTCCTGTCTGTCTGTCCTATCTGTCTGTTCTGTCTGTCTGTCCTGTCTGTCTTTCTGTCTTTCTGTCTGTCTGTCCTGTCTGTCTGTCCTGTCTGTCCTGTCTGTCCTGTCTGTCTGTCTGTCTGTCTGTCTGTCTTCTGTCCTGTCTGTCTGTCCTGTCTGTCCTGTCTGTTTGTCTGTCCTGTCTGTCTGTCTTTCTGTCTGTCTGTCTGTCCTGTCTGTCCTGTCTGTCCTGTCTGCCCTGTCTGTTCTGTCTGTCCTGTCTGTCCTGTCTGTCCTGTCTGTCCTGTCTGTCCTGTCTGTCCTGTCTGTCCTGTCTGTCTGTCTGTCTGTCTGTCTGTCTGTCTGTCTGTCTGTCTGTCTGTCCTGTCTATCTGTCCTGTCTGTCTGTCCTTTCTGCCTGTCCCTTCTGTCTGTCCAGTCTGTCTGTCCTGTCTGTCTGTCCTGTCTGTCTGTCCTGTCTGTCCTGTCTGTTCTGTCTGTCTGTCTGTCCTGTCTGTCCTGTCTGTCCTGTCTGTCCTGTCTGTCCTGTCTGTCCTGTCTGTCCTGTCTGTCCTGTCTGTCCTGTCTGTCTGTCCTGTCTGTCCTGTCTGTCTCTCCTTCTGTCTGTCGCTCCTGTCTGTCTGTCTGTCCTGTCTTTCTTGTCTGTCCTGTCTGTCCTGTCTGTCTGTCCTGTCTGTCTGTCTGTTCTGTCTGTTCTGTCTGTTCTGTCTGTTCTGTCTGTTCTGTCTGTTCTGTCTGTCTGTCCTGTCTGTCTGTCCTGTCTGTCCTGTCTGTCTGTTCTGTCTGTCTGTCCTGTCTGTCTGTCCTGTCTGTCCTGTCTGTCTGTCCTGTCTGTCTGTCCTATCTGTCTGTCCTGTCTGTCTGTCCTGTCTGTCTGTTCTGTCTGTCTGTCCTGTCTGTCTGTCCTGTCTGTCCTGTCTGTCTGTCCTGTCTGTCTGTCTGTCTGTCTGTCCTGTCTGTCCTGTCTGTTTGTCTGTCCTGTCTGTCCTGTCTGTCTGTCTTTCTGTCTGTCTGTCTGTCTGTCTGTCCTGTCTGTCCTGTCTGTCCTGTCTGTCCTGTCTGTCCTGTCTGCCCTGTCTGTTCTGTCTGTCCTGTCTGTCCTGTCTGTCCTGTCTGTCCTGTCTGTCCTGTCCTGCCTGTCTGTCTGTCTGTCTGTCTGTCTGTCTGTCTGTCTGTCTGTCTGTCTGTCCTGTCTGTCTGTCCTGTCTGTCTGTCCTTTCTGTCTGTCCCTTCTGTCTGTCCTGTCTGTCTGTCCTATCTGTCTGTCCTGTCTGTCTGTTCTGTCTGTCTGTCCTGTCTGTCTGTCCTGTCTGTCCTGTCTGTCTGTCCTGTCTGTCCTGTCTGTCTGTCCTGTCTGTCTGTCTGTCTGTCCTGTCTGTTTGTCTGTCCTGTCTGTCCTGTCTGTCTGTCTGTCTGTCTGTCTGTCTGTCCTGTCTGTCCTGTCTGTCCTGTCTGCCCTGTCTGTTCTGTCTGTCCTGTCTGTCTGTCTGTCCTGTCTGTCCTGTCTGTCCTGTCTGTCTGTCTGTCTGTCTGTCTGTCTGTCTGTCTGTCTGTCTGTCCTGTCTGTCTGTCCTGTCTGTCTGTCCTGTCTGCCTGTCCTTTCTGTCTGCCCTGTCTGTCGGTCCTGTCTGTCTGTCCTGTCTGTCTGTCCTGTCTGTCTGTCCTGTCTGTCTGTCCTGTCTGTCTGTTCTGTCTATCTGTCCTGTCTGTCTGTCCTGTCTGTCTGTCCTGTCTGTCCTGTCTGTCTGTACTGTCAGTCTGTCCTGTCAGTCCTGTCTGTTTGTCTGTCCTGTCTGTCTGTCTGTTTGTCTGTCCTGTCTGTCCTGTCTGTCTGTCTGTCTGTCTGTCTGTCTGTCTGTCTGTCTGTCTGTCCTGTCTGTCCTGTCTGTCCTGTCTGTCCTGTCTGTCCTGTCTGTCCTGTCTGTCCTGTCTGTCTGTCCTGTCTGTCTGTCCTGTCTGTCTGTCCTGTCTGTCTGTCTGTCCTGTCTGTCTGTCCTGTCTGTCTGTCTGTCCTGTCTGTCCTGTCTGTCTTTCCTGTCTTTCTGTCCTGTCTGTCTTGTCTGTCTGTCCTGTCTGTCCTGTCTGTCCTGTCTGTCTGTCCTGTCTGTCTGTCTGTCCTGTCTGTCTGTTCTGTCTGTTCTGTCTGTTCTGTCTGTTCTGTCTGTCTGTCCTGTCTGTCTGTCCTGTCTGTCTGTTCTGTCTGTTCTGTCTGTTCTGTCTGTTCTGTCTGTCTGTCCTGTCTGTCTGTCCTGTCTGTCCTGTCTGTCCTGTCTGTCCTGTCTGTCTGTCCTGTCTGTCTGTCCTGTCTGTCTGTCCTGTCTGTCTGTTCTGTCTGTTCTGTCTGTTCTGTCTGTTCTGTCTGTTCTGTCTGTCTGTCCTGTCTGTCTGTCCTGTCTGTCCTGTCTGTCTGTTCTGTCTGTCTGTCCTGACTGTCTGTCCTGTCTGTCCTGTCTGTCTGTCCTGTCTGTCTGTCCTGTCTGTCTGTCCTGTCTGTCTGTCCTGTCTGTCTGTTCTGTCTGTCTGTCCTGTCTGTCTGTCCTGTCTGTCCTGTCTGTCTGTCCTGTCTGTCTGTGCTGTCTGTCTGTCCAGTCTGTCCTGTCTGTTTGTCTGTCCTGTCTGTCCTGTCTGTCTGTCTTTCTGTCTGTCTGTCTGTCTGTCTGTCCTGTCTGTCCTGTCTGTCCTGTCTGTCCTGTCTGTCCTGTCTGCCTGTCTGTTCTGTCTGTCCTGTCTGTCCTGTCTGTCCTGTCTGTCCTGTCCTGCCTGTCTGTCTGTCTGTCTGTCTGTCTGTCTGTCTGTCTGTCTGTCTGTCTGTCTGTCTGTCCTGTCTGTCTGTCCTGTCTGTCTGTCCTTTCTGTCTGTCCCTTCTGTCTGTCCTGTTTGTCTGTCCTATCTGTCTGTCCTGTCTGTCTGTTCTGTCTGTCTGTCCTGTCTGTCTGTCCTGTCTGTCCTGTCTGTCCTGTCTGTCTGTCCTGTCTGTCCTGTCTGTCTGTCCTGTCTGTCTGTCCTGTCAGTCCTGTCTGTTTGTCTGTCCTGTCTGTCCTGTCTGTCTGTCTTTCTGTCTGTCTGTCTGTCCTGTCTGTCCTGTCTGTCCTGTCTGCCCTGTCTGTTCTGTCTGTCCTGTCTGTCCTGTCTGTCCTGTCTGTCCTGTCTGTCCTGTCTGTCTGTCTGTCTGTCTGTCTGTCTGTCTGTCTGTCCTGTCTGTCTGTCCTGTCTGTCTGTCCTGTCTGTCTGTCCTTTCTGTCTGCCCTGTCTGTCGGTCCTGTCTGTCTGTCCTGTCTGTCTGTCCTGTCTGTCTGTCCTGTCTGTCTGTCCTGTCTGTCTGTTCTGTCTGTCTGTCCTGTCTGTCTGTCCTGTCTGTCTGTCCTGTCTGTCCTGTCTGTCTGTACTGTCAGTCTGTCCTGTCAGTCCTGTCTGTTTGTCTGTCCTGTCTGTCTGTCTGTTTGTCTGTCCTGTCTGTCTGTCTTTCTGTCTGTCTGTCTGTCTGTCTGTCCTGTCTGTCCTGTCTGTCCTGTCTGTCCTGTCTGTCCTGTCTGTCCTGTCTGTCCCGTCTGTCTGTCCTGTCTGTCTGTCCTGTCTGTCTGTCCTGTCTGTCTGTCTGTCCTGTCTGTCTGTCCTGTCTGTCTGTCTGTCCTGTCTGTCCTGTCTGTCTGTCCTGTCTTTCTGTCCTGTCTGTCCTGTCTGTCTGTCCTGTCTGTCCTGTCTGTCCTGTCTGTCTGTCCTGTCTGTCTGTCTGTCCTGTCTGTCTGTTCTGTCTGTTCTGTCTGTTCTGTCTGTTCTGTCTGTCTGTCCTGTCTGTCTGTCCTGTCTGTCTGTTCTGTCTGTTCTGTCTGTTCTGTCTGTCTGTCCTGTCTGTCTGTCCTGTCTGTCTCTCCCTGTCTGTCCTGTCTGTCTGTCCTGTCTGTCTGTCCTGTCTGTCTGTCCTGTCTGTCTGTCCTGTCTGTCTGTCTGTTCTGTCTTTCTGTCCTGTCGGTCTGTCCTGTCTGTCTGTCCTGTCTTTCTAAACTGTCTGTCTGTCCTGTCTGTCCTGTCTGTTTGTCTGTCCTGTCTGTCCTGTCTGTCTGTCTTTCTGTCTGTCTGTCTGTCTGTCCTGTCTGTCCTGTCTGTCCTGTCTGTCCTGTCTGTCTGTCTGTCCTGTCTGTCCTGTCTGCCCTGTCTGTTCTGTCTGTCCTGTCTGTCCTGTCTGTCCTGTCTGTCCTGTCTGTCTGTCTGTCTGTCTGTCTGTCCTGTCTGTCTGTCCTGTCTGTCTGTCCTTTCTGTCTGTCCTTTCTGTCTGTCCTGTCTGTCTGTCCTGTCTGTCTGTCCTGTCTGTCTGTCCTGTCTGTCTGTCCTGTCTGTCTGTCCTGTCTGTCTGTCCTGTCTGTCCCTTCTGTCTGTCCTGTCTGTCTGTCTGTCCTGTCTGTCTGTTCTGTCTGTTCTGTCTGTCTGTCCTGTCTGTCTGTCCTGTCTGTCCTGTCTGTCCTGTCTGTCTGTCTGTCCTGTCTGTCCTGTCTGTCCTGTCTGTCCTGTCTGTCCTGTCTGTCCTGTCTGTCCTGTCTGTCCCGTCTGTCTGTCTGTCCTGTCTGTCTGTCCTGTCTGTCTGTCCTGTCTGTCTGTCTGTCCTGTCTGTCTGTCCTGTCTGTCTGTCCTGTCTGTCTGTCTGTCCTGTCTGTCCTGTCTGTCTTTCCTGTCTTTCTGTCCTGTCTGTCTTGTCTGTCTGTCCTGTCTGTCCTGTCTGTCCTGTCTGTCCTGTCTGTCTGTCCTGTCTGTCTGTCTGTCCTGTCTGTCTGTTCTGTCTGTTCTGTCTGTTCTGTCTGTTCTGTCTGTCTGTCCTGTCTGTCTGTCCTGTCTGTCTGTTCTGTCTGTTCTGTCTGTTCTGTCTGTCTGTCCTGTCTGTCCTGTCTGTCTGTCCTGTCTGTCTGTCCTGTCTGTCCTGTCTGTCCTGTCTGTCTGTCCTGTGTGTCTGTCCTGTCTGTCTGTCCTATCTGTCTGTCCTGTCTGTCTGTCTGTTCTGTCTGTCTGTCTTGTCGGTCTGTCCTGTCTGTCTGTCCTGTCTTTCTGAACTGTCTGTCTGTCCTGTCAGTCCTGTCTGTCCTGTCTGTCTTTCCTGTCTTTCTGTCCTGTCTGTCTTGTCTGTCTGTCCTGTCTGTCTGTCTGTCCTGTCTGTCCTGTCTGTCTGTCTGTCTGTCTGTTGTTGTCTGTCTGTTCTGTCTGTTCTGTCTGTCTGTCCTGTCTGTCTGTCCTGTCTGTCTGTTCTGTCTGTTCTGTCTGTTCTGTCTGTCTGTCCTGTCTGTCTGTCCTGTCTGTCTGTCCTGTCTGTCCTGTCTGTCCTGTCTGTCTGTCCTGTCTGTCTGTCCTGTCTGTCTGTCCTGTCTGTCTGTCCTGTCTGTCTATCTGTTCTGTCTGTCTGTCCTGTCGGTCTGTCCTGTCTGTCTGTCCTGTCTTTCTAAACTGTCAGTCTGTCCTGTCTGTCCTGTCTGTTTGTCTGTCCTGTCTGTCCTGTCTGTCTGTCTGTCTGTCTGTCTGTCTGTCTGTCCTGTCTGTCCTGTCTGTCCTGTCTGTCCTGTCTGTCCTGTCTGTCTGTCCTGTCTGTCCTGTCTGTCCTGTCTGTCCTGTCTGTCCTGTCTGTCTGTCTGTCTGTCTGTCTGTCTATCTGTCCTGTCTGTCTGTCCTGTCTGTCTGTCCTGTCTGTCTGTCCCTTCTGTCTGTCCTGTCTGTCTGTCCTGTCTGTCTGTCCTGTCTGTCTGTTCTGTCTGTCTGTCCTGTCTGTCTGTCCTGTCTGTCTGTCCTGTCTGTCCTGTCTGTCCTGTCTGTCCTGTCTGTCTGTCCTGTCTGTCTGTCCTGTCTGTCTGTCCCTTCTGTCTGTCCTGTCTGTCTGTCCTGTCTGTCTGTCCTGTCTGTCCTGTCTGTCTGTCCTGTTTGTCTGTCCTGTCTGTCTGTCCTGTCTGTCCTGTCTGTCCTGTCTGTCTGTCCTGTCTGTCTGTCTGTCCTGTCTGTCTGTTTGTCTGTTCTGTTGTTGTCCTGTCTGTCTGTCCTGTCTGTCCTGTCTGTCTGTTCTGTCTGTTCTGTCTGTCTGTCCTGTCTGTCTGTCCTGTCTGTCCTGTCTGTCTGTCTGTCCTGTCTGTCCTGTCTGTCCTGTCTGTCCTGTCTGTCCTGTCTGTCCTGTCTGTCCTGTCTGTCTTGTCTGTCCTGTCTGTCCTGTCTGTCCCGTCTGTCTGTCCTGTCTGTCTGTCCTGTCTGTCTGTCCTGTCTGTTGTCTGTCCTGTCTGTCTGTCCTGTCAATTCTGTCTGTCTGTCCTGTCTGTCCTGTCTGTCTGTCTTGTCTGTCTGTCTGTCTGTCCTGTTGTCCTGTCTGTCCTGTCTGTCCTGTCTGTCTGTCCTGTCTGTCTGTTGTCTGTTCTGTCTGTTCTGTCTGTTCTGTCTGTTCTGTCTGTTCTGTCTGTCTGTCCTGTCTGTCTGTCTGTCCTGTCTGTCTGTTCTGTCTGTTCTGTCTGTCTGTCCTGTCTGTCTGTCCTGTCTGTCTCTCCTGTCTGTCCTGTCTGTCCTGTCTGTCTGTCCTGTGTGTCTGTCCTGTCTGTCTGTCCTATCTGTCTGTCCTGTCTGTCTGTCTGTTCTGTCTTTCTGTCCTGTCGGTCTGTCCTGTCTGTCTGTCCTGTCTTTCTAGACTGTCTGTCTGTCCTGTCTGTCCTGTCTGTCCTGTCTGTCCTGTCTTTCTGTCTGTCTGTCTGTCTGTCCTGTCTGTCCTGTCTGTCCTGTCTGTCCTGTCTGTCCTGTCTGTTCTGTCTGTCCTGTCTGTCCTGTCTGTCCTGTCTGTCCTGTCTGTCTGTCTGTCTGTCTGTCTGTCTGTCTGTCCTGTCTGTCTGTCCTGTCTGTCTGTCCTTTCTGTCTGTCCCGTCTGTCTGTCCTGTCTGTCTGTCCTGTCTGTCTGTCCTGTCTGTCTGTCCTGTCTGTCTGTTCTGTCTGTCTGTCCTGTCTGTCTGTCCTGTCTGTCTGTCCTGTCTGTCCTGTCTGTCTGTCTGTCTGTCTGTCCTGTCTGTCTGTTCTGTCTGTCTGTCCTGTCTGTCTGTCCTGTCTGTCCTGTCTGTCTGTCCTGTCTGTCTGTCCTGTCTGTCTGTCCTGTCTGTCCTGTCTGTTTGTCTGTCCTGTCTGTCCTGTCTGTCTGTCTTTCTGTCTGTCTGTCTGTCTGTCTGTCCTGTCTGTCCTGTCTGTCCTGTCTGTCCTGTCTGTCCTGTCTGTCCTGTCTGTCCTGTCTGTTCTGTCTGTCCTGTCTGTCCTGTCTGTCCTGTCTGTCCTGTCTGTCCTGTCTGTCCTGTCTGTCCTGTCCTGTCTGTCTGTCTGTCTGTCTGTCTGTCTGTCTGTCTGTCTGTCTGTCTGTCTGTCTGTCTGTCTGTCTGTCTGTCCTGTCTGTCTGTCCTGTCTGTCTGTCCTTTCTGTCTGTCCCTTCTGTCTGTCCTGTCTGTCTGTCCTATCTGTCTGTCCTGTCTGTCTGTTCTGTCTGTCTGTCCTGTCTGTCTGTCCTGTCTGTCCTGTCTGTCCTGTCTGTCTGTCCTGTCTGTCTGTCTGTCAGTCTGTCCTGTCTGTCCTGTCTGTTTGTCTGTCCTGTCTGTCTGTCTTTCTGTCTGTCTGTCTGTCTGTCTGTCTGTCTGTCCTGTCTGTCCTGTCTGTCCTGTCTGTCCTGTCTGTTCTGTCTGTCCTGTCTGTCCTGTCTGTCCTGTCTGTCCTGTCTGTCCTGTCTGTCTGTCTGTCTGTCTATCTGTCTGTCTGTCTGTCTGTCTGTCCTGTCTGTCTGTCCTGTCTGTCTGTCCTTTCTGTCTGTCCCTTCTGTCTGCCCTATCTGTCGGTCCTGTCTGTCTGTCCTGTCTGTCTGTCCTGTCTGTCTGTCCTGTCTGTCTGTCCTGTATTTCTGTCCTGTCTGTCCTGTCTGTCTGTCCTGTCTGTCTGTCCTGTCTGTCTGTCCTGTCTGTCTGTCCTGTCTGTCCTGTCTGTCCTGTCTGTCCTGTCTGTCCTGTCTGTCTGTCCTGTCTGTCTGTCTGTCCTGTCTGTCTGTTCTGTCTGTTCTGTCTGTCTGTCCTGTCTGTCTGTCCTGTCTGTCCTGTCTGTCTGTCTGTCCTGTCTGTCCTGTCTGTCCTGTCTGTCCTGTCTGTCCTGTCTGTCCTGTCTGTCCTGTCTGTCCCGTCTGTCTGTCCTGTCTGTCTGTCCTGTCTGTCTGTCCTGTCTGTCTGTCTGTCCTGTCTGTCTGTCCTGTCTGTCCTGTCTGTCCTGTCTGTCTGTCTGTCCTGTCTGTCCTGTCTGTCTTTCTGTCCTGTCTGTCCTGTCTGTCTGTCCTGTCTGTCCTGTCTGTCCTGTCTGTCTGTCCTGTCTGTCTGTCTGTCCTGTCTGTCTGTTCTGTCTGTTCTGTCTGTTCTGTCTGTTCTGTCTGTTCTGTCTGTTCTGTCTGTTCTGTCTGTTCTGTCTGTCTGTCCTGTCTGTCTGTCCTGTCTGTCTGTTCTGTCTGTTCTGTCTGTTCTGTCTGTTCTGTCTGTCTGTCCTGTCTGTCTGTCCTGTCTGTCTCTCCTGTCTGTCCTGTCTGTCCTGTCTGTCTGTCCTGTCTGTCTGTCCTGTCCGTCTCTCCTGTCTGTCCTGTCTGTCCTGTCTGTCTGTCCTGTGTGTCTGTCCTGTCTGTCTGTCCTATCTGTCTGTCCTGTCTGTCTGTCTGTTCTGTCTTTCTGTCCTGTCGGTCTGTCCTGTCTGTCTGTCCTGTCTTTCTAAACTGTCAGTCTGTCCTGTCAGTCCTGTCTGTCCTGTCTGTCTTTCCTGTCTTTCTGTCCTGTCTGTCTTGTCTGTCTGTCCTGTCTGTCCTGTCTGTCCTGTCTGTCTGTCCTGTCTGTCTGTCTGTCCTGTCTGTCTGTTCTGTCTGTTCTGTCTGTTCTGTCTGTCTGTCCTGTCTGTCTGTCCTGTCTGTCTGTTCTGTCTGTTCTGTCTGTTCTGTCTGTTCTGTCTGTTCTGTCTGTCTGTCCTGTCTGTCTGTCCTGTCTGTCTCTCCTGTCTGTCCTGTCTGTCCTGTCTGTCTGTCCTGTCTGTCTGTCCTGTCTGTCTGTCCTATCTGTCTGTCCTGTCTGTCTGTCTGTTCTGTCTTTCTGTCCTGTCGGTCTGTCCTGTCTGTCTGTCCTGTCTTTCTAAACTGTCGTCTGTCCTGTCAGTCCTGTCTGTTTGTCTGTCCTGTCTGTCCTGTCTGTCTGTCTTTCTGTCTGTCTGTCTGTCTGTCCTGTCTGTCCTGTCTGTCCTGTCTGTCCTGTCTGCCTGTCTGTTCTGTCTGTCCTGTCTGTCCTGTCTGTCCTGTCTGTCCTGTCTGACCTGTCTGTCCTGTCTGTCCTGTCTGTCTGTCTGTCTGTCTGTCTGTCTGTCTGTCCTGTCTATCTGTCCTGTCTGTCTGTCCTTTCTGCCTGTCCCTTCTGTCTGTCCTGTCTGTCTGTCCTGTCTGTCTGTCCTGTCTGTCTGTCCTGTCTGTCTGTCCTGTCTGTCTGTCCTGTCTGTCTGTCCTGTCTGTCTGTCCTGTCTGTCTGTCCCTTCTGTCTGTCCTGTCTGTCTGTCCTGTCTGTCTGTCCTGTCTGTCCTGTCTGTCTGTCCTGTTTGTCTGTCCTGTCTGTCTGTCCTGTCTGTCTGTCCTGTCTGTCCTGTCTGTCCTGTCTGTCCTGTCTGTCTGTCCTGTCTGTCTGTCTGTCTGTCCTGTCTGTCTGTCTGTCCTGTCTGTCCTGTCTGTCCTGTCTGTCCTGTCTGTCCTGTCTGTCCTGTCTGTCCTGTCTGTCCTGTCTGTCCAGTCTGTCTGTCCTGTCTGTCTGTCCTGTCTGTCTGTCCTGTCTGTCTGTCTGTCCTGTCTGTCTGTCCTGTCTGTCTGTCTGTCCTGTCTTTCTGTCCTGTCTGTCTTGTCTGTCTGTCCTGTCTGTCCTGTCTGTCTGTCCT
The DNA here is from genome assembly GCA_035047585.1 of Drosophila monieri. Classification (NCBI taxonomy): domain Eukaryota; kingdom Metazoa; phylum Arthropoda; class Insecta; order Diptera; family Drosophilidae; genus Drosophila; species Drosophila monieri. The sequence continues at coordinate 97,775 of JAWNPJ010000038.1, forward strand.
GTCTGTCTGTCTGTCTGTTCTGTCTGTTCTGTCTGTTCTGTCTGTTCTGTCTGTTCTGTCTGTTCTGTCTGTCTGTCCTGTCTGTCTGTCTGTCCTGTCTGTCTGTTCTGTCTGTTCTGTCTGTTCTGTCTGTTCTGTCTGTCTGTCCTGTCTGTCTGTCCTGTCTGTCTCTCCTGTCTGTCCTGTCTGTCCTGTCTGTCTGTCCTGTGTGTCTGTCCTGTCTGTCTGTCCTATCTGTCTGTCCTGTCTGTCTGTCTGTTCTGTCTTTCTGTCCTGTCGGTCTGTCCTGTCTGTCTGTCCTGTCTTTCTAAACTGTCAGTCTGTCCTGTCAGTCCTGTCTGTCCTGTCTGTCTGTCTTTCTGTCTGTCTGTCTGTCTGTCCTGTCTGTCCTGTCTGTCCTGTCTGCCCTGTCTGTTCTGTCTGTCCTGTCTGTCCTGTCTGTCCTGTCTGTCCTGTCTGTCCTGCCTGTCTGTCTGTCGGTCTGTCTGTCTGTCTGTCCTGTCTATCTGTCCTGTCTGTCTGTCCTTTCTGCCTGTCCCTTCTGTCTGTCCTGTCTGTCTGTCCTATCTGTCTGTCCTGTCTGTCTGTCCTGTCTGTCTGTTCTGTTTGTCTGTCCTGTCTGTCTGTCCTGTCTGTCCTGTCTGTCTGTCCTGTCTGTCTGTTCTGTCTGTCTGTCCTGTCTGTCTGTCCTGTCTGTCTGTCCTGTCTGTCCTGTCTGTCCTGTCTGTCTGTACTGTCAGTCTGTCCTGTCTGTTTGTCTGTCCTGTCTGTCTGTCTTTCTGTCTGTCTGTCTGTCTGTCTGTCCTGTCTGTCCTGTCTGTCCTGTCTGCCCTGTCTGTTCTGTCTGTCCTGTCTGTCCTGTCTGTCCTGTCTGTCCTGTCTGTCCTGTCTGTCCTGCCTGTCTGTCTGTCTGTCTGTCTGTCTGTCTGTCTGTCCTGTCTATCTGTCCTGTCTGTCTGTCCTTTCTGCCTGTCCCTTCTGTCTGTCCTGTCTGTCGGTCCTGTCTGTCTGTCCTGTCTGTCTGTCCTGTCTGTCCTGTCTGTCTGATCTGTCTGATCTGTCTGTCTGTCTGTCTGTCTGTCCTGTCTGTCCTGTCTGTCCTGTCTGTCCTGTCTGTTCTGTCTGTCTGTCCTGTCTGTCCTGTCTGTCTCTCCTATCTGTCTGTCGCTCCTGTCTGTCTGTCTTTCCTGTCTTTCTTGTCTGTCCTGTCTGTCCTGTCTGTCTGTCCTGTCTGTCTGTCTGTCCTGTCTGTCTGTTCTGTCTGTTCTGTCTGTCTGTCCTGTCTGTCTGTCCTGTCTGTCTGTTCTGTCTGTTCTGTCTGTCTGTCCTGTCTGTCTGTCCTGTCTGTCCTGTCTGTCTGTCCTGTCTGTCTGTCCTATCTGTCTGTCCTGTCTGTCTGTCCTGTCTGTCTGTTCTGTCTGTCTGTCCTGTCTGTCTGTCCTGTCTGTCCTGTCTGTCTGTCCTGTCTGTCTGTCCTGTCAGTCTGTCCTGTCAGTCCTGTCTGTTTGTCTGTCCTGTCTGTCTGTCTTTCTGTCTGTCTGTCTGTCTGTCTGTCCTGTCTGTCCTGTCTGTCCTGTCTGTCCTGTCTGTCCTGTCTGTCCTGTCTGCCCTGTCTGTTCTGTCTGTCCTGTCTGTCCTGTCTGTCCTGTCTGTCCTGTCTGTCCTGTCTGTCCTGTCCTGCCTGTCTGTCTGTCTGTCTGTCTGTCTGTCTGTCTGTCTGTCTGTCCTGTCTATCTGTCCTGTCTGTCTGTCCTTTCTGCCTGTCCCTTCTGTCTGTCCTGTCTGTCTGTCCTATCTGTCTGTCCTGTCTGTCTGTTCTGTCTGTCTGTCCTGTCTGTCTGTCCTGTCTGTCCTGTCTGTCTGTCCTGTCTGTCCTGTCTGTCAGTACTGTCAGTCTGTCCTGTCAGTCCTGTCTGTTTGTCTGTCCTGTCTGTCCTGTCTGTCTGTCTTTCTGTCTGTCTGTCTGTCTGTCTGTCCTGTCTGTCCTGTCTGCCCTGTCTGTTCTGTCTGTCCTGTCTATCCTGTCTGTCCTGTCTGTCCTGTCTGTCCTGCCTGTCTGTCTGTCTGTCTGTCTGTCTGTCTGTCTGTCTGTCCTGTCTATCTGTCCTGTCTGTCTGTCCTTTCTGCCTGTCCCTTCTGTCTGTCCTGTCTGTCGGTCCTGTCTGTCTGTCCTGTCTGTCTGTCCTATCTGTCTGTCCTGTCTGTCTGTCCTGTCTGTCTGTTCTGTCTATCTGTCCTGTCTGTCTGTCCTGTCTGTCTGTCCTGTCTGTCCTGTCTGTCTGTACTGTCAGTCTGTCCTGTCAGTCCTGTCTGTTTGTCTGTCCTGTCTGTCCTGTCTGTCTGTCTGTTTGTCTGTCCTGTCTGTCTGTCTTTCTGTCTGTCTGTCTGTCTGTCTGTCCTGTCTGTCCTGTCTGTCTTGTCTGTCCTGTCTGCCCTGTCTGTTCTGTCTGTCCTGTCTGTCCTGCCTGTCTGTCTGTCTGTCTGTCTGTCCTGTCTATCTGTCCTGTCTGTCTGTCCTTTCTGCCTGTCCCTTCTGTCTGTCCTGTCTGTCTGTCCTATCTGTCTGTCCTGTCTGTCCTGTCTGTCTGTCCTGTCTGTCTGTTCTGTCTGTCTGTCCTGTCTGTCTGTCCTGTCTGTCCTGTCTGTCCTGTCTGTCTGTCCTGTCTGTCCTGTCTGTCCTGTCTGTCCTGTCTGTCTGTACTGTCAGTCTGTCCTGTCAGTCCTGTCTGTTTGTCTGTCCTGTCTGTCTGTCTTTCTGTCTGTCTGTCTGTCTGTCTGTCTGTCTGTCTGTCCTGTCTGTCCTGTCTGTCCTGTCTGCCCTGTCTGTTCTGTCTGTCCTGTCTATCCTGTCTGTCCTGTCTGTCCTGTCTGTCCTGTCTGTCCTGTCTGTCCTGCCTGTCTGTCTGTCTGTCTGTCTGTCTGTCCTGTCTATCTGTCCTGTCTGTCTGTCCTTTCTGCCTGTCCCTTCTGTCTGTCCTGTCTGTCGGTCCTGTCTGTCTGTCCTGTCTGTCTGTCCTGTCTGTCCTGTCTGTCTGATCTGTCTGATCTGTCTGATCTGTCTGATCTGTCTGATCTGTCTGTCCTGTCTGTCCTGTCTGTCTGTCCTGTCTGTCTCTCCTGTCTCTGTCGCTCCTGTCTGTCTGTCCTGTCTGTCCTGTCTGTCCTGTCTGTCCTGTCTGTCTGTCCTGTCTGTCTGTCCTGTCTGTCTGTCGAGTCTGTCTGTCCTGTCTGTCTGTCCTTCCTGTCTGTCTGTCCCGTCTGTCTGCCTGTCCTGTCAGTCCTGTCTGTCTGTCCTGTCTGTCTTTCCCGTCTGTCCTGTCTGTCTCCCCTATCTGTCTGTCGCTCCTGTCTGTCTGTCTTTCCTGTCTTTCCTGTCTGTCTGTCCTGTCTGTCCTGTCTGTCTGTCCTGTCTGTCTGTCCTGTCTGTCTGTCGAGTCTGTCTGTCCTGTCTGTCTGTCCTTCCTGTCTGTCTGTCCCGTCTGTCTGCCTGTCTGTCTGTCCTGTCAGTCCTGTCTGTCCTGTCTGTCTGTCCTGTCTGTCTGTCCTGTCTGTCTGTCCTGTCTGTCTGTCCTGTCTGTCTGTCCTGTCTGTCTGTCCTGTCTGTCTGTACTGTCTGTACTGTCTGTCTGTCCTGTCTGTCTGTCCTGTCTTTCTGTCTGTCCTGTCTGTCTTTCCTGTCTGTCTCTCCTATCTGTCTGTCGCTCCTGTCTGTCTGTCTTTCCTGTCTGTCTGTCCTGTCTGTCCTGTCTGTCTGTCCTGTCTGTCTGTCCTGTCTGACTGTCGAGTCTGTCTGTCCTGTCTGTCTGTCCTTCCTGTCTGTCTGTCCCGTCTGTCTGCCTGTCTGTCTGTCCTGTCAGTCCTGTCTGTCCTGTCTGTCTGTCCTGTCTGTCTGTCCTGTCTGTCTGTCCTGTCTGTCTGTACTGTCTGTACTGTCTGTACTGTCTGTACTGTCTGTCTGTCCTGTCTGTCTGTCCTGTCTTTCTGTATTTCCTGTCTGTCTGTCCCTTCTGTCCTGTCTGTCTGTTCTGTCTGTCTGTCTGTTCTGTCCGTCTGTCCTGTCTGTCTGTTCTGTCTGTTTGTCTGTCCTGTCTGTTTATCTGTCCTGTCTGTCGTGTCTGTCTGTCTTGTCTGTCCTGTCTGTCCTGACTGTCCTGTCTGTCCTGACTGTCCTGTCCCTAACGGGTGCTGGTTGCGTGGAGGAGCTAAAGACACTTAAGTCTGAAGTATTTCAGGTTCTTCAAAACGCTGGGTTTGAATTGATTAAGTGGTTTTCAAACTCGCCTGACGTTACTGCATCCGAGTTACTGTCGCCCCCTACCCCTCATTCTTTATATTATAAAAATGTGCTAAATAAATATTAAAGTGCAGCCAAAAATTATTTTATATATTAAAGATAAAATAAATGTGCTTTTATCGAAATTAAATTATTTGGTGTACATACAAATAGATGCAGCGGTAATATTATCGTTTGCGCTTCTCACCGTTATCCGCTGTTGTATGTATGTATATACGTATATGCATTTTTTGGCGCATATAGTTAGTTAGTTTAATTAGTTTTCGATGACATTGGCGACGAACTATTTTTTTGGATACTTTACTCGACTATCAAATTATTTGACTATCAATTAATTAATTATTTTCGTTTTCGCCTTTTATCGAATTTAAAATTAGACCAGATCGAGCAATTAGAAGAATTGGATGATTTCGGAGCCGCGTTGGAAGAATTAGCAATAACAACCAAGGCAAGGATTATGTCCCAATGTAATGCCTTTCATTCAGTTGAATAGCTGGATTCCCGTCCATTTACTGCAATTTCTGCAGCCCGAACTCGAGCTCGACTTCCCAGTTTGTCATTACCAAAATTCAGTGGAAATTATTCGGAGTTAAAAAATTTTCGAAAAGTCTTTTCGAGACATTAGTTGACAAAGATGTGAACATTCCTGTTATCGAGAAATTTAATCATTTAATTTCTTTCCTCTCTGGTGAAGCCTTAGGAACTATCAAGGCATTCCAGGTCACCGAGAGTAATTATGACAAAGCTATCGCTAGTCTAAAAAGAGTTTATGATAACGAATGTCCCATCTTTGCGAACCAAATAAGTCAACTGTTCAGCCTTCCCAAAAATTTCCCAGCCGTCTGCTACGTCGTTGAGGGGTCTCATCGACACTGTGTCATCAATTTGTGGATCAATAGTGATCCACAATGGATTATATGGATGGATTAGAGAATCCATAGGAGATGATACTAAAATTGCAAACTCAATGATTATGAATTTAGTTTTGAGTAGAGTGGATCCAGTGACCAAGCAAAAATGGGAAGAGTCACTGGATTATGAGGAATTGCCGCTATGGTCCGATTTCGAAAAAATACTAAATCGTAGGTACCAGCACCTGTCCGCTGAAGAGACTAGCAAATGAAAACAGGAAAAAACTGGGTTTAGCAAGAAAATTAATAGAAGTTCGTTGGCTTTGCCAACGCCAAACCAGCTTTCAATTATTTTAACGCTCAGGAACATTTTTTGGTCCAGAGCAGTCCGTTCACTCGCTTTGATGTAAGGCAAAGGTTGTGAGGAGATTACATCTCCCACACGCCAAGACAGGTGGCAAGAAGGGGGCAGTAGCGGGGAAAGGGGCGGCCGTGCGCGGATGCAGGAGAAAGCGGAGACAACGTAGAACGTAACGGTTCCGGTCGGGCCTCTGCAACAGCCGTGCGCGGATGCAGGAGAAAGCGGAGACAACGTGGAACGTAACGGTTCCGGAGGGGCCTCTGTGACGGCCGTGCGCGGATGTAGGAGAAAGAGAGGTGTGGGCGGGGAACATAGCGGTCGCGGTGGCCGAGGTGTTTAGAAAGTACGGAAGGAGAGAAATGCAGGCCGGTGGCCAAAGGGGGAGCGCGGGGGAAGCGTCGGTAAAAGAACCAATGCCCGGCACAATAACAATGCGGGCCGGTGGCCAAAGGGGGAGCGCGGGGGGAGCGCCTGGAAGAAAGCCGCTGCCGCGGCATAATAACGATGCGGGCCGGTGGCCAAAGGGGGAAAAGGGGGTGAGAACGGGAGCCGCCGGTGCGACTCATTGGAAAGTGGCATTAACGGCGGGAATAGAAAGATGAAGGATTATCGGCAGGAAGAAGAGTTGCAAGGATTAACGGGCGCCTCTGGAGCTATATAATAAGGGCCCCTGGAGTAATTCGGGACCGAGTCTTCTAGGGAAGCTGGCAGAGTTGAGTGAAAGACCCCCCGTGGGTAAGTCTAACATTCAAGCGAGAAAGTTTCCTTGAAGGAATTAGGAGTATAGGCTGAAGAACCCCCCGTAGGTAAGTCCGACAGTCTTAAGTGCGATAATTAAAGCGAGTGCGCAAGGATCTATGATCGTTGGCTCAAGGACCCCCTGTGGGTAAGTCCGGCGGCTGTACGCGAGTCATCAGACAAGGATAAATCGAGGAGCAAGTGGGAAAAGGATCCAGGATCCGCGGCGGAACTGAAGCCCAAGGGTAAACAACGTAAGTGAACGTAAAAGAGTCGGGTTAGGTTACTCCCGGACACGACAGGTATCCTGGTGTTATAGCAAGAGTGTCGGATCGGTCTGGCGTACGCCTTACCCATTCCTGCCCATTGTGACCATGTGTGATCCTGTAAAGCGAGGGATAGCCAGCTCGGGAACTCAAGCCAAGCAATAAAACCAAACAGGGACGTCCCGGTCAAATAAAGAGACTCCTGATCCAGGCGCTGGAGCGTATGCACAGCATATCGCCTGGAGTCAAAGGAGGCGCTATGCAAAACCTCTGGTCATCCATAGATCCTGCGGTGCGAATGCACGCCGGTGTTTGGAGGCGAGTGGCAGACGAAACCGGGGGTAGGTGGGGTAGGTAGGCCCTTCGTGCCCCGATCCGGCCGCCAGGCACTAAGTAGCGCATCCTGCCCGGCGTACGCCTGGGAGGTGAGCCTATTGGTCCGCCAACACGGATTAGGTGCCGGCCACGGCGAAAGGGCAGTCCCAGTGAGCCAAGGATAACAACGATCTACGGCACCCACAAAAGAGGAGCAGCGACAACGGGAGCAACGACGACAGGAGCAGCGACAACGGGAGAAGCGTCTACGACGGGAGCAACGACACGACCAAAGCAGCAGCGACACACAAGAGAGGGACGTCGGGAGCAGCGTCACCGGCACGAGAGGGGCAACATAGGCCCCGCAACTGGAGCACGTGAGTCCGAACGAAGGAAACCGTGAACCGAACCGGCGCCAGGCACCGAGACCACACGTCCTGCTGGGCGAAAGCTTTGGGGGGGCGTGTGTATTGGCACCAACCCGGAACGGTGACCGGTGACCGAAGGGAGGACGAGTGGTCGATTCGGCCGAGCCGAGCAGCCGGTGAGATTCACCCCTTTGTAAACTTTGCTTCCAACCTGTGCAAATATTGTATAAATTAAGGGGACACTTGTGAAACGAAGCACCCTGTGTTATTTCTGGGCTCGGGCAGTGACGTCGAACCTATAAATTCAGTGGAACGATCCATCAACTCTTTGAGCTAGCCGCGGCATTTGTTGCGAGCACCGATCAGCAAGAATAGTTCGTTACAAGGTTTGAGTTTTAATTCAGCCTCTCTCTGTTTAAATTGTCTGCGGAAAGGTCACATGGTAGCGAAGTGCAAGTCGACTAGATGTCAAATCTTTGCTAGATCGCACCATAAACTTTTGCACCGATTTAAAGTGACTGAAAATAACAGCGTTACCACCATCTACAGAAAATCTCCCTCCAGCGTTAACGAATGACGGCCCTTCTACTTTACATGCTTTGCATGCGTCGTCTTTAGAAAGGGTTTTGTTAGCAACGTCGATCGTAAGCGTTCCAACAAAAAATGGCGAGCACATATTGGCCCGAGTATTACTTGACTCAGGGTCACAAATGAATTTCATTACTCAAGATCTTGCTCAACGATTAAAGATCCGTAGCAAGGAATTGTGCATCAACTTGTTTGGAATTGGTCAAGCTTATTCTCAAGTAAAGAACAAGATACACACCGTGGTGAAGTCGAGAATCAATGGTAGTGAGTTTCCGTTCGGCTTTTGGGTTTTGAAAAAGTTTCAGGCTATCACCTTGACCAGACAGTGAACGTAAAAGATTGGACCCTACCAAAGAACTTGCCATTAGCAGACCCATATTTTTATAAACCTCATAGGATAGATATGCTAATTGGAGCTGAGTCATTTTTCGAGCTTTTGTCCGTTGGTCAAATAAAGCAAGGTCCGAACCCTCCCATACTTCAAAAAACCCTCCTTGGGTGGATAGTATCGGGTAAATATATGGCAAATTCCTTAACTCCTCAACAGCCGGTCTCTAGCCTGACTTGCCAAGAAAAAACATTAGAGTCAATAGACAACAATTTGAAAAAATTCTTGTCGTTGGAAGAAGTTCCATCTTCTAAAAAGATGTTGTCGCCAGCACAAGAGCTATGTGAGGAACATTATCGGAAGACTACAAGAATACTGCCTTCAGCTCGATTTGAAGTTAGACTTCCATTTAAGTCGGATCCAAGCGTTTTGGGCAACTCAGTCGAGATAGCTAAACGCCGTTTTCTGTCGCTCGAGAGAAGATTATCTCGAGATCCGAACTTAAAGAAAATGTATTTGGAATTTATGGAAGAATACGAATCCCTAGGCCATATGTCCCCTGCAAGCAATGATGATCTTGCTTCTCCACACTACGTTATACCCCACCAGTGAGTCTTACGGCTTCAAAGTACAACGACCAAACTACGAGTCGTTTTTGATGCGTCCTGTAAGACATCCACACAGAAGTGTTTAAATGAGTTTTTGATGGTGGGTCGAACAATTCAGGAAGAGTTTTACTTAACTCTTCTTAGGTTTCGGCGAAACAAATTGGCTCTGGTGCCGACATAAAAAAGATGTATCGTCAAGTAATGGTGAATGAAGCAGATCGACGATACCAGTTGATAGTGTGGAGAAAAGACCCATCTGAGTCCTTGAAATTGTGCAAGCTCAACACCGTTACTTATGGTACTGCACCAGCCCCATTCCTGGCCATAAGGTGATTGAAGAGGTTGAGTGAATCCGCGATAAAATACATTCCCTCGAGCTGCTAAAGTTATTGGGTCTGACTTTTACGTTGACGACATGTTAACAGTTGCTGGTTGCGTGGAGGAGCTAAAGACAATTAAGTCTGAAGTAACTCAGGTTCTTCAAAACGCTGGGTTTGAATTGAGTAAGTGGTTTTCAAACTCGCCTGAAGTTACTGCATCCGAGAGTACGGTTAAGCCAATAACACTTTCGGACTCAGAGCTGACAAAAACACTAGGAATCGTTTGGGTTCCTAAAGATGTGTTTAAATTCGAAATTGATATGTCAGTCATGGGTCAAAGGGCGACTAAGCAGAATATTCTGTCGGTGACATCAAAACTCTCCGACCTCCTTGGCTTATTAAGCCCAATCCTTATTAAAGGAAAGATTCTGTTGCAGGAACTTTGGCTTAATAAGATAGATTGGGATGAGTCTATTCCACTGCATTTGGAAACCACGTGGAACAAAATTCAGTATTAAAGTCTCATTGTTGACTGCAAAGTCCAAAGTAGCGCCGCTCAAGACAAAGACGCTCCCCCATTTTGAGTTATGTGCCGCTCACCTTCTCGCAGACCTCTGCCGCAAAATAAAACCTCTTATCAAAGCACCGATCGAACGAAGTGTATATTGGTCAGATTCTAAAGTTTGTCTTCATTGGATTCGTTCCCATCCATCGTCGTTGTCAACGTTCGTATCAAATAGAGTTGCTGAGATTCAAGAGTGGTCAGAGGATAGCACGTGGCGGCATGTACCAACTAAACAGAACCCGGCAGATATTGTGTCAAGAGGTGGAGACGTAAAGGAAACGGTAGAATCGATCTGGTTCACAGGTCCATAGTTTTTAACGGAGTCGGAAGATAAGTGGCCAACGAGTCCCCGGTTTGATCCGTCACCAGAGATTTTGCAGATGGAAGCAAAGAAGAATGCGGTCGTACTGACCGCAATGGTTTCCACCTCATATTTGTTAGAAGTGATAGAAGGATTTTCCTCTCACTTAAAACTGCTGCAAGTGTTCGTTTACATGGTCCGCTTTATAAAGAAGTGTATAAAATTAGTAGTTACTTCTGATAGTGTACCTTCACCTGTCGAATATCAAGAAGCTCTTAACAAAATTGTCCAGATAGTCCAAGAGCACGAGTATCAAGAGGAAATTAAAAATATTCGAAAAAATCTGGTTGTTAGCCCAAGCCTACAGAAGCTAAATCCGTTTGTCCATGAAGCCTCTCAAGCTGGGCTTACCTTTTCGTTGTTGCGGGTCGGGGGGCGACTAGCTAATGCTCCTATTTCCAAGTTTCCAGTATTCTTGACGAAGCGCTCTCAATTTGTTCAGAGCTACGTCCGATACTTGCACGAGTCGAATTTTCATGTGGGTCCACGAGCGCTGGTGAGTCTCTTGCGACAGCGCGTTTGGATAGTAAATGCGCAGGAAGTCTGCAGTCAGATAGTGCGGTCATGCATACGCTTTTTTAAATGCAAGCCTCATCTGATGACTCAAATCATGGGAGATTTACCCTTAGATCTCCGCCCATTCTCCATATGTGGCGTGGATTTCTGTGGCCCTATTGAGATGACTATTTGTTTGTTTTGCGCCCGAAGCAGTACATTGAGAAGTAGTTTCCGATTTGTCAACTGATTCCTTTTTATTGGCATTTCAAAGGTTTGTTGGGCGCCGAGGATCTCCGCAGATCGTGCTCTGCGACAACGCGACGAACTTCGTAGGAGCGAGTCGCCACTTCGCGGCACCAAATTAAGAACAGAAAAGGATCAAGGATCAAGATAAGGATGCGTATTTGCATTGATACCACCGCGGGCTCAGCACATGGGCGGACTATGGGAGGCAGGTGTGAAGTCTGCAAAGCACCTACTCCTACAAGCGGTGGGCAGCGCGAAGTTGACCGCAGAAGAGCTGCAGACCGTCCTCGTTGGAGTCAAGGCCGGTCGCCGTCGTAAGGACTAGTTCAGGAGCGGCCTTCAAGAGAGCAGTCCACAAGCTGGCGAGGCTGCCAGTGGTTGAAGCCTGATGGAGGCCTTCAACGGGGCCGGTGTAGATTTAATGTATAATTTTAACCCTTTTCGTTTCGGTTAAATAGTTTGAAATAAACTAATCTCAGTAACATCATTAATTATTTCAATTATACATTACCACGATAACTAACTAGTACAAAATGGTGTGCAAACAGCGTTCTTAAGGATGTCAAAATACAGCCATTGGTATCTGATAATACACATTAAATAGATCGGGGGTAAAAAATACTTTCTTTCTGTGTAACAGTTCCGAGAAATCTTGTGTAACGGTAGGGGTAACGTCAATAACTATCGATTTCGCCAACTATATGTCGATGAACAATCTGTGTTTGAAGTTTCTATCGAAATTATGAAGGTAGACACGGTTTTGATTTAACGGCTTTAGGTCAGTCAATCAATTCACCTTGGATAATGTTCACCTCCGTGTTTCGTTCATAGTGAACAGGCACAGAAATCGGGTATTCGATTTCGTACGAGTAACATTCACTGAAGCGTTGCGTTCACTTGGTGCGATGCTTCGTCATGGCAAAGGATATTCCAGAATGTTCTGAGGTATCCCGTAAAGAAATTGTGTAAGGCTTGCAGCGGATTGTCTTGCTGCTGATGGGCCAATGAACACGTATCCGTCAATGATTAAGAGGGCTTCAGGACGGAAAATCCACCGCCTCGACGAAATTGTCAAGCAAACAGGCAGAAACATTTGTGCTATATTCGTAGGTTATCCTGCAAATGTTGACTTGCAACTGCTTAACTTGAAAATGAAGCTCCCTTATCGAGCAGATGTTACTGTCAGTAAAATATAATTTCGGACAAGTCGCTCTGAGTTTTGTCGGGCATAAACTGCTTATGTCGCTTTTATGTGTGTGAATTTAGGTGCAAGATGTTAATTAGGCAATACTAATGTAAAATTAAAAAAAGTGTTTATTTTTTTTTTGCGACCTGCTTTTTCATGGTTTTCCATGATCCTCATAAAACTAGCAGATCGCAGAACAAAAAGCAGATCGAATAAGTTTGCCAAAAAAAGGAATCCATAGCAAGTCCCACATTCTAACTTTAAAAACAACAAAGTTATGGCATTTCCTATAAATCAGTTATATGGCTGCTATAGGACCGATCCCAGCCGTTCCGACTTATATACTGCCTGCAAAGGATAGGGTCGGAGATGGCTACTTCACTGCGTTGCACACTTTTGACCAAAATTATAATACCCTCTGCAAGGGTATAAAGATAGATTAAAGAAATTCTATTCATAAATTTTATGGTAGCCACCAATCAAAAAAATTTTTTAAATTAATATACAATGATTATAGCAAGCATCCACTGTAGCAATACAATATCGTGCTTCAGTGTTATTATATAAGCAGAATATATTCACATATACATGCATTAAAGGCTCACTTATGGGAAGTGCATTGGTCAGCAAATTCTCATGAGTTGACAATGCATACAAGCGGGCCATGCATACTACACCCTTGCGCTCGAGCTGCTACCGGCCTTATATACGAGCTTAGAAATATATGTATATGAAAATAGCTGCGACTGATCGCTCCGAGCTTTTGTAGGCAGCGCAGCCGCGAGCAATGGAATATTAACTCACTCTCGATTATACTTCAAACCAAAAAAGATAACTAATATACGATAACTAATATGTACATGACGATTACAATTACAACAAACGATTACAGGATAACTAATTATTTCGCAAATCTTTATCTTTTAGTCCACACAAAAGACAATTTTTTCGCACAAAACGACTCACGATTTTCACTCAGATCCAGCGTACAAAGATCGATCTTCCGAGGGCTGAATGCTGTAATTGATCTAAAAGCGGCCATGTCTCCAAATTAGGTAATAAGAATAAGCTTGGTCTGCTCAAATGTGTAGAGATTCCTTATCGTTTGTTGATTCTGGATACTTGTTCTGGTATATAAAAGCTTTAAGGTTTATATACATTTTTTTTATGCGTTTATACACACGGAGAGAAATTCAGATTGGAATACAACTTAAAACTATTAAAATACATTCAATTCAAAATTTCGAAATTATGTTGTATAGAGCTTAGACTTCAAGCTACATCAGACTTAAATCCCCAAAGAAATAATTCAAAGAAAATGTGTTCTACACTTAGAAAAGAAAAATTTCCTTTCAATTTTTTTTTAGAAAAATTTAATTTAGGTTAGGGACTCGTCAAAAAAAAAAAATAGTCCCATTTTCGATCAGCCTGATTTATTCCCAACGAAGGAAGAAGTTCCGAGCTAACAACGATGGCCAGGGTGCGGTTACTGAAAGGGCGTCTTCTCTGCGGGGTCTTAAGTCCACTCCAATAGTTAATAATTTTCTGCCGCGGCATGGCCAATGCTTACACTTTATCATCCTTTTAATTAGTCAATCCTTCAACTGATCACCGTTTAATAACTCGGCATTAAGGAGCAAGAAATTAATAAAAAAAAATATACACGTCCCCTCAGGTTATTGTTCATCGATCCACACTGTTCACATAGTTTACATACCCGCAGATCCTGCGCCTAAATATGGGTGATTTGGGCGGCTGGCCAACCAGCCGGTGGACAATTCAAAATTGCAGCAGGGTGGATCACTCACAGGCAAAATCCTCACAGTAGTGGAAAAAAAATATTTTTCTTTTCACTATTTTCACAGATTTCAACTTTGAATTGCACGAGGTTAAGTCCCGATTTCAATTGGCGTAGACTCGACTGTCATTTACGGCTGCGCACACAATAAAAGAGAGCGAACCCACCATGCATCCGAACTTTTAAAGGCAGCTGCAGCAGAAATGTCCCAGGTCTAAATTTTACTCCATGTTTTAGCACAACCCGCTAATCTTCCCTGATCTATACTCTAATCAGGGTAGTCTAATCTCTAACCAAGCTTAACCGTAATACCTAGGTTTGCAGCGCCACCTATTGTTCAAATCTAGGCGCCCAAAATATGAGAGTGCAATCTGTCCACTCTAAGAAACAGCCGCCACGATTTAAAAAATAATTTTTATTAACGTCTAATTGAACTAAATTCTACAGTCATTTTCCTTATATTTCCCCATTTCTTTTCCTTCTCTTTTAACGTCCCTTCAGGCCACTGCTATAAAGCCCCCCCGCTACATTCAGGCTCGGATATTTTCACCGCATTCATTCATTTTTACCCTAGACTGAAAACCAAGGTGAAGGGCCGCTATTGACGAATGTCTTTCCCTATGAAATGACCCAGCTCGTAATGCGTGTTCCCTATTTTTTTGCGAACTCTAGCTTTTACAAAAGCAGGTCCAAGCTTGGAGTTATATCCGGTCTGAAAACAGCTTTGCTTAAAGATCCGCCTGTAAACTTCTTGCCCTTCCTTAAACCTTACTTGCCTAGCCCGTAGGTTATACCTTTTGGCGTTTTGTTCGTACCTTTAACATGTGGCTAGATGTCTGTTGTCGGACAATTTCAAAAGAGTCTGATATACTTAAAAACAGAGAACGATCATCCAGTAAATTTAATTTTCTGAGCAGTGCATACGTTGACCCTGATGTAATCATGTGTTGGCCAAAAGCCATGTAATAAGGAGACGTCCCTAAACTCAAATGCACTGAGGAACGTAAAGCACAACATATATGATTGATTTGTTCGTCCCAGTCCTTTCGATCTGGCCGCAAATATGATCTGACTCCAGAAATGACAGACCGATTAACCCTTTCAGAAGCGTTGGCCTGAGGCGAATGTACTGCCGTAAAAATGTGACTGATCTCGTATTTGTCGGTTAACCTTTGAAATGCTTCTAAGCGAAACTGCGACCCATTGTCGGACACAATCGTTTCTGGTCCTTAATACCCCCAAACGACATGAATAAATCGCCTTCGAGATATCTTATCATCACTTCTGCGTTTCTCTTCCGAACTGGTCTCAAAACTACATATTTCGAAAAATTATCAAGAACAATAAAAATCCCGATATGACGTGATCGGGGATGATTTTAAATTCATGCCCTTCCACGTATACTCTAAAATTCTTAGGCGCCATTATCGCAGCCAGACATTCTTGCTCTGTTATAATCCGTATAATTACGCTGGGCCTCATTTAACGTCTTCGATATGAATGAATGGACGTTCATCTCCTTCCTCCGAATTCTGCACAAGAACCGCGCCCACTCCACTCTTACTGGCGTCACAGTGTATGGAAAAAGGCTTAGAAAAGTTGGGACTACTCTGCATCGGAGCCTCACACAAACAGTGTTTTAACTTGTTAAATGCTTTATGAGCCTCTTCGATCAAGACGAATCGCTTCATAGTTGTCATGAAATCGATAAGAGTAGAAACCAGAGAAGCGAAATTGGGAAAAAACTTGCGATGCCATCCGCATAAGCCCACAAATCTTCTCAAGCTGCGAAGGGATTTAGGAGCAGGAAATCTGCTTATTGCGGAGATTTTTCCTGGATCCATTCTTATACTTCCCCTTCCAATAGTGTAACCTAAATATCGGACGCTCATGCAAAAATGACTTTTCTTCACGTTAATTGTTAATCCTGCTCGCCTTATGTGCAGCGATATCTCACTTAATACATTCAAATGCCTCTCTGCGTCTTTTATGCGTCTTTTAGATCTGGACTCGTTAAGTATTCTGCTTTTGGCAAGCGACTAAGTTTCCCACTGATCTGCGGCAGAATCTTTCCGATTCTTCGATAACGCCGAGTTGCTATATGCGGTCTATCTCAGCGTACATGGCCTTCTCCACAGCGGGTGAGACCGGTAAATGATGGTGTGTAATTGGTTTGGCGTCACCTACGACAAATTCATGATATATTAAATTGGTTTTCCCCAAGCCCTCTCGAGCAAATGATGGAAAACAATTTACGACAATATCCAATCTGGCTCTTTGAGTGTCTTTTAATTCATGTTTATTAACATCGATACCATTGTCGTGACAATTAGGGACCTTCTCCACTTCCGCTATCTTTAAGTGTTTCGGAAAGATTTCCAAAAGTCCAATCCTAAATACAAATCTTGTTTCAAAGATGGTACGATATAAATCGTTAAAGTCTTAGCTACGTTTGGGAATTCCAAATCAACCTTCATTAACCCTAATACCTATTGAACAGTTCCATCAGCCGTGCTCGCCTTTTGCTTAAAGGACTTGTAAGCCATCTGACTGTCTACTACCTCTAAGGCAAAAACTTCCTCCAAAGCACCAGAATCCAGCAACCCGTAGACGGTACGATCTATCAGTTTCACTTTGCAGCAGTCTTAGAGGGTTCTAAAGGTTTGGTACTACCACTAATAGGAATGTTAGTTTCAGTAATCTGAACTATCTTTCTATGTAACAAGTACAAATCCAGGCTAGTTAGTACGTCCGGTATATTTATTGAAGCATTTATGGATGCCTCATTTCTTATTCGGTCATCGTTTATTGATTGTGTTCAGCACTCGAAGTCTTCGGTTTTTACTTCGACTTCACAATGCTGCCTTTGAAGTTTTTTAAACACTTTAAACAGCTTGGTTTATAGGTGTCGGCAACGCAACAACCATACAAAAAAATCCGCCGTTCCGACAGATATCTTCTTGGCAGTTCCAACATACTAGTGTAAAAGCTTCTACTATTTCTTCCTCATCGGATTCAGAAGCATTTCCCTCTTCACTTGGTACTAATTCAGAAACCTCTTTTTATAACCTTGCAGAGGGTATTATAATTTTGGTCAAAAGTGTGCAACGCAGTGAAGGAGACATCTTCGTCCCTATAAAGTATATATATTCTTGATCAGGATCACCTCCTGAGTCGATATAAGCATGTCCGTCTGTCTGTCTGTTTCTACGCAAACTAGTCTCTCAGTTTTAAAGCTATCGACTTGAAACTTTGCACACATCCTTCTTTCTTTTGCAGGCAGTATATAAGTCGGAACGGCCGGGATCGGTCAACTATATCCTATAGCTGCCATATAACTGATTGATCGGAAATGCCATATCTCTGTTGTTTTTTAAGTTAGACGACTGGGACTTTGAATGGATTCTACTTTCGGCAAACTAATTTTATCTGCCGAGTTTCATAAGGATCGGCCGACTATATAAGATCCGATATATATCTAATAATATAATATACATATCTGCAAGGGTATATCAACTTCGGCTCCGCCCGAAGTTAGCTTTCCATTCTTGTTTTAAATGATTTCTTTTGCCGTACCCATGGATACGCCTCACTTCTTCTAAAAAGGATTGGCGCCGCCTACATATCTGTCTTAATTCAGGGACGGTGGTGATTTCCACATTTTAGATTTTGTGCCGGATCTCCGGTCTCCAATTATTCTTTAGTACTCGGACTAACTTCGCCGTACCCCACTGTCGAAAGAACTTTCGATGCTTTCATTAGGTTTTTGCTTTTGGTATCGTATCAACTCCTCGATATCGCCATCATCTCTTCCCTGCCTGAATTGAATGCGCAGAGCCTCACATAATCTGTCCCAACACACGACTCCGACAGATCTGTGAAACCTCCAATAAATTTCATTAGCCTTACCTTCAAACAAGATATTTGCATTCCGGCATAGTATCCCGAAATTCCTTTTCTAAAGTTTGATATGTCAGTGCTTCAACTCTGTATATGAAGTTGTCTACTTTTACCCCGGTTCCGTAGCGGTTTCGCTGTTTCCCCTTTTTCCATCGACTTCCTTCGCCTGAGGTGTGACTGCGTCATTGGACGAGGAACCATTCAGTGCCCTCAATAGTCTTTGTAAACAGGCTCCTACGCAGTTTTCTAGCTTTTCGAATATATTCATGCTTTCGAATACTGAAAGTCGTCTCTCCATTTCTAATAACGTCAGTTCATTTAGATCCTATCAGCTTCCAAGGGTATTAAAGAGCTGTTAGTAAGCAAACTACTGGGGTTGTGACCTATTTTTTCGGCACTTCCTCCAGCGGTGCCTCTAATGGATGCCTCTCTAATAGGGATTGCTAGCAGATTGCTTACACTCTTTCTTGGTTCCGCTTGCTGCATACGAGATCTTGCACAGGTTTCGCGTGCTTCTGGCGCCTTACTCCCAGATGGCCCACATTGGTATTTGTACACTGGACAGAGTCTGCCTCTCTGAAAGCGGGATTCTAAGCACCGCTCATGGAAATCGTGATTACAGGATATTTTCGATAACTCGGCTGCCGTCTCAATATCAGCCTTGTAAATGGGACATGCCGGCTTTGAGCTTTCACCCGAAGCTATGTTTTCAGGGGATCGGTCGAAACCCATTTTAAATTACTAATGGATATTTTAATTATCCCAATTTCTAACGACAAAACAAAATAACAACAAAAAAAGAAAATTTTCAGGTTATATAAAAAGTTATCTGAACTGATCTCAAGCTTAATGCCATGCGTATCGCAGGTTTTTCCGTTTACTAACTTCCTTCGCAACGTCCTTAGAGGACTACCACCTCTAGTATTCAAGGAATTCATGGGGGAGACAGTTAATCCTTGTACTGAACCTGGTCAATGCCATTTCTAAAAAAAGGCAGCCTTTGTTTCCAAGTTTGCATCTACTGGAGGGTTTTATTTATCTCGAGAAAATAGTTAGATTTTAAAAGATCCTGCATTCGCTAGTCTATTAAGGCTAATACACTACTCACAAGCTTGTGCCTTCCTAATAATTCCTATTAATAAAACTAGTGATACCCTTACTGAGAGAGAAATTGGAATGATTTCCATTGGTGTTAATGTCGGCCGGACAAACACCTAACCGCAGTTTTATGTTGTCTGTGTTCATGACCTAAATAGCATTAACTCCGTTGGGTTTGTAAGAAAAGGTGTGGATAATTTCAGAACTTAGCTTTGGCCAAAAAAGTTACTGATATCTTCTTAACTGTTATCCTCACTAACTCCTGCTTTTAACCCGTCTTCACTGGGAAACGCTATAAAATCCGGCTCTCGCTCTTCGGCTTGGGGGGTGGTGGTCTTGTTTCGGACGGATGTTACAAGTTACATGTTAATAATCTAAAATCCAGAATTGATTGTGCTAGCGACAACAAAAAAATTATTCCAAGATAAAACCGGTAGAGATGTAAGGAAGCTTAAAATTTTATAGAAGAGATTAGAGAAAAATACCAGAGCGAAGGAGTAAACGGAACAGGACCACTGGTGTAAATGGGGACCCCTTTTTTCCTGCGACCGCTAGGAAATTAGCTGAGGTCAGATAAATAGGTCAGATTTAGTTGATTTTCATTATTCAAGGTTAACAAGGTTTAATGAGAAGATAAACTTACCTACTAACATGTTGATTAAAGGGACCAAAGTATGCAGAGTAAAAAAAAGCATGATTTCAAAGAAAACAATTGTATTCGGCTTAATTTCAAAACCAGATTGATATAGGTATATAAACTTTCAGAAAGGAAACGATTTTAAACATTTATTCTCAAAGTCCACAGCTGTTTTCAGCATCTGAAATATTATTATAATATAAATATTTTTAATAAACTCGTCAAAAATTCAGAATTGTTATCTTATATATACGTAAAACTGTAAAACATGATAGCTGTATTATTATTACTTTCAAATTCAAGGACGACTAGGGATAAATCATTATTTGGCAGATCTTTATCTTTAGTGGTCAATCCACGCAAAAGAAAATTTTTGGTGTTGCAATTTAGTAGAGAATTAAAATAATGTATAAAGCATGCACAAAACGACTCACGATTTTCACTCCAGATCCAGCATAGAAAGATCGATCTTCCGGAGGCTTAAAGCTGTAATTGTCCTAAAAGCGGCCATATCTCCAGATTAGGAAATAAGAATAAGCTTGGTCTGCTCAAATGTGTAGAGATTCCTTATCGTTTGATGATTCTGGATACTTGTTCTTGCATATAAAAGCGTTAAGCTTATATACGTGCATTTATATACACGGAGAGAAATTCAAATTGGGATACATTAAATTCAAAATTTGGAAATTATGTTGTATAGAGTTTAACTTGAAGCTACATCAGACTTAAATCTTAGAAAAGTTAAATTTTGTTAGGGACTCGTGATCTTTAAAAAAAAATAATCCCATTTTCGATCGGTCTGATTTATGCCCAACGAAGGAAGAAGGTGCGGAGCTAGCAACGATGGCCAGGGGTGCGGTTACGGCAAGGTCGTCTACTCTGGGGGGTTTTAAGACCACTCCAATAATTAATAATTTCCTGGCGCGGCATGGCCGATGCTCGAAAGGTACACATGATCTAAAGACGATGTCACTATATCATCCATTTATTTAAGGGGCACGAACTAAATAAAAAAAATATTCACGTCCCCTGAAGTTAGGGTTCACCGATCCACACTGTTCACATAGTTTACATACCCGCAGATCCTGCCCCCAAATATGGGTGATTTGGGCGGCTGGCCAACCAATCGGTGGACAATTCAAAATTGCAACAGGGTGGATCGCTCACAGGCAAAATCCTCACAGTAGTGGAAAAAAAAATATTTTTCTTTTCACTATTTTCACAGATTTCTACTTTGAATTCCACGAGGCTAAATCCCGATTTCAAATTGGCGTAGACTCGACTGTCATTTACGGCTGCGCACACAATAAAAGAGGGCGAACCAGCATGCATCCGAACTTTTAAAGGCAGCTGCAGCGGAAATGTCCCAGGTCTAAATTTTACTCCATATTTTAGCACAACCCGCTAATCTTCCCTGATCCATACTCTAATCAGGGTTGCAAATAAATTGCAACGCTACCAGCTCTTGGCTGGTCAATATCAACTTCAAACACTGATAAATTGCATAGCTACGAGCTTGGGCGCGAAGCTCTACCAAAGCTCCCAAAAACATGCACTACAAAGAACAACAAGGCACATGCGAATTTGAGAGAATCAAAGGAAATGGAACTGCTGCGGCTAGTTACATTGAGAGAAGTATTTATGGATAATTTCAATAACTAATGCTGGTACAAGTCCCAAACCAAAAGATGCTCCATTTAACATTAAATAGACGTTCCATGTAGACAAAATTCTCTCCAATAATTTTGTAATAATAGTAATAAATAATAAAGAGAAGAAAATTGTAGACATGATTTAAAAATATTTACAAACACTGAAAAATACTTTAACTTAAAACCGATATCATTTTGACTAGATTCTGGAGTAAAGATTGTAGCGTGCACCTTCATCCCAAATGAAAACCAAATCCTAGGCAGGCCAATATGTCTTTCCTTTACTGTATTGATTTGATAAGTGGAAACAGAATTGCCAGAATTGCCTAGGTATATGCAAAGTTCGCCCACACATGCATGTACCGGAAAGGGTATGTAGTAAATCGTACGATTCCTCCATTGGATAGGTGAGCTTTACTGCGTCATGGGAATGACTGTACAATCCCACGCTCTTAGCATCTATACAATTTTAATCTTCCGCCCATTCCGCCAAAAACCCATAAGGTGAGACACAATAATTGAATAATGCGAGTATCTACCTACCCTTGTCAGGTAGCACATAAATACGATGTCTTTAAGTGAAGATGAAAGTGTTACCTGATAGGCTTTCCGTGTGGAATTTGGCCTCGGATTGAACGTCGGGTAAGCGGAGAAGTATTGCCAGAGCAACTCGCACGGAATCAGTTGGACAAACTTACTGCTTCTTAGTATCCAATTACGATCTTCTTTTGGATCGCCGAAAATATGACGTAACCAGCAGCCAAGCAAGCGCCAAAGATGTGCAACAAACATTCAGTAGGGAGGAGGACTATGTGGATGATCAGTGCCATATTGGTGCCTAATTGGTGCCGTTGCACCTCAGATGTTTTTGGCCTCAGCTAAGCAGTCAGTAACGCATTAGAGTGCGATTCTGGCGAGCCTTCGTAATAATTTCTGTGGGCCTGAATGGGACCAACATAGCCTAGTCAGTGTTATTCTCCAACCATTTGTAAACAAGGGCCAACCTAGTGTGCACTCCACACTCATCCATTTTTGAGAACGAGCGAGCATGTATCAACATTTTTGGTAGTGTAGAATTATACAACCACTTCCACGGTGAATATCGATAGCTGCGCCAATTTCTATCGACTACCACAATAATTGAAAATAATTATTTTTCGCGCGGTTCCCTTTGCATACCTACAGCCCACCCTCCGCCCAACCGACCAAGGGGCTCTGACGCATAACGTATGGCTCGAATCGCGGGGATAGATCCGAGATAGTAAGGGTAGAGTAGTAAAATGTAAAGTATCACTGGAAAATTGTTGCAAAGATAAAGCGTTAAGTATAAAAAATATGAGGTTATTCGTAGAGCAAACTGACAAGATGCGGTAGAGACCGTTGTAGTCTGAACATAATACCCTGAAGGGATCGTGTTGGGCATATGTTGAACTACAATGGCTGAGAAGTAGAGGACAAAACTTTCTAGTTCTTCTACTAGGAACGTTAAAATTTAAGCGTGTTAGTAAATGCTACAAATGTAAAATGGGTGTCTACATTTCCATTAATAAGATTATATAGAAACACGATACACAGCATCGTTCTACGGTTTTTAAATGATAGTTAGCTGATTAATTAGAGTCAAGGTGAGAGTGAAGGTAAAGATTTGCTTCCCAATTAAGTCCTCAAAGGCCGAAAATTCAATTCAATTCAAATTGGACGGACTAATGATGTATATAACGTTATGTTATGTACGGGTTATTAAATTTATTTTACCATCTTTTAATGAATCCAGCTACACCCATTGCTTTATTAACCACGGTGGATATCTGGTCGGTAAATTTAATTTTTAAATCTAATTAGACACCCAGATCGTTAACCTGAGTTAATCATTCTTAGGCGTACCCATAGAGAAAGTACGTAGCCTAGTGAGGACTAGATCTATAAAATGGCATAAGTTTACATTACGATCCAATAAGCTATAGGTTATTTTCTAAGTACACTTTTTTTGGAATCCCAAAAGTCTATGTTTACTTTTAAGAAGCGTATGGTTAATTTTACTGAAGTCAGTGTTAAAGGCGTCTTTTTGTAAGGCATTCCGGAACCCATCCGTCACAAAAGATGTTAGCTACAATCGGGACCGGCAGATCAATTTTCGCTTCCTAAACAAAACAAAGAAAAGGACATCGATGGCGTTTCTATTCTTCATGTGGAAATATATTCAAGTGCTTTTGTTCATTATTTATTTCAGCGCATAAAAGATAATTAAGATATAAATCACACATACAAAAAAAGGAACTTATAATTACAGGGCATATTGCAAAACTAAAAACAAGAAAAACTTCGATCATTTAAACAGGATGACCCTGGTACTGTAACAAGAAGACAAGCGAATCGTACAAACTTTCCAACAATTTAAAAGGCTCCTATAAAGATAGGAGGAGAGCGGCCTTTATTTGATGAGGGCGGACCTATCAGCGGAATCCAACCCCGAACAGGCTGAAATTATCAAGTGGGCGAGGAAATCCTTCCTGACTTCCAGCCAGCAAAGGCGGGCATAAGACTGGATCCAAGAAGCCGACAGGAGTAGGCGCTTCTGCCAAAGAGATCACCCAAAGCGCGAAGAGACAGAAATCGACCGATGGTGGAACGCCCCTAGCGAAGAAAAAAAGGTGCAGACACAATTGGCAAATCGATCCGATCGATCGACGAAGGGCAGGACCATCATTGGGGTCGTTGACAACGGCTCCAAGGATGGCCTGATCCCCAAAGAGCTTTGGCGAAAGGTGGTGAATGAGCTGCATGGACGCTCCATGGAGGAGATAAACAAAAGCGGAGGACCGCCACCAGACTCCAAAGACGCAGGTTGGTACCTAGCAGGTTGGTAGCATCAAGGTGATGGTCAAAGGTCCAAGGTCAAAGGTCAAAGGTCCAAGGTCCAAGGTCCAATGTCCAAGATCCAAGATCCAAGGTCAAATGTCAAAGGTCAAGGTCAAGGTCAAGGTCAAGGTTCAGTAAAATTAACCATACGCTTCTTAAAAGTAAACATAGACTTTTGGGATTCCAAAAAAAAAGAGTGTGGCAAAGAAAATAACCTATAGCTTATTGGATCGTAATGTAAACTTATGCCCTTTTATCGATCTAGTCCTCACTAGGCATACGTACTTTCTCTATGGGTACGCCTAAGAATTAGTTAACGCTGGCGGGTTAACGATCTGGGTGTCACAATTAGATTTAAAAATTAAATTTACCATGGACCAGATATCCACCGTGGTTAATAAAGCAAATGGGTGAGTAGCTTGGATTCATTAAAAGATGGTAAAATAAATTTAATAACCCGTACATAATATAACGATATATACATCATTAGTCACGTCCAATTTGAATTGAATTGAATTTTCGGCTTTTGAGGACTCTTAATTGGGAAGCAAATCTTTACCTTCACTCTCACCTTGACTCCTAATTAATCAGCTAACTATCATTTAAAAACCGTAGAATTGATGCTGTGTATCGTGTTTCTATATAATCTTATTAATGGAAATGTAGACACCCATTTTACATTTGTAGCATTTACTAACACGCTTAAATTTTAACGTTCCTAAGTAGAAGAACTAGAAAGGTCCAAGGTCAAAAGGTCCAAGGTCCAAGGTCAAAGGTCAAAGAGTCAAAGTCAAGGGTCAAAGGTCAAAGGTCAAGGTCAAAGGTCAACGGTCAAGGTCGAAGGTCAAAGGTCCAAGGTCAAGGTCAAAGGTCAAAGGTCAAAGGTCCAAGGTCTAAGGTCCAAGGTCAAAGGTCCGAGGTCAGTCCAAGGTCCAAGGTCCAAGGTCCAAGGTCAAGGTCAAGTTCCAAGGTCCAAGGTCAAAAGGTCAAAGGTCAAGGTCAAAGGTCAAAGGTCAAGGTCAAGGTCAAGGTCAAGGTCAAGGTCAAGGTCAAAGGTCAAAGGTCAAGGTCCAAGGTCAAGGTCAAGGTCAAGGTCAAAGGTCAAGGTCCAAGGTCAAGGTCAAAGGTCAAGGTCAAGGTCAAGGTCAAGGTCAAGGTCAAGGTCAAGGTCAAGGTCAAGGTCAAGGTCAGTCAAAGGTCAAGGTCAAGGTCAAGGTCAAAGGTCAAGGTCAAAGGTCAAGGTCAAGGTCAAGGTCCAAGGTCAAGGTCCGAGGTCCAAGGTCCAAGGTCCAAGGTCAAGGTCCAAAGGTCCAGGTCAGAGGTCAAGGTCAAGGTCCAAGGTCAAAGGTCAAGGTCAAGGTCAAGGTCAAGGTCAAGAGGTCAAGGTCAAGGTCAAGGTCAAAGGTCAAGGTCAAGGTCAAAGGTCAAGGTCCAAGGTCCAAGGTCAAGGTAAGGTCAAGGTCAAGGTCAAGGTCAAGGTCAAAGGTCAAGGTCAAGGTCAAGGTCCAAGGTCAAGGTCAAGGATCAAGGTCCAAGGTCAAAGGTCCAAGGTCAAGAAGGTCAAGGTCAAGGTCAAAGGTCAAAGGATCAAGGTCAAAGGTCAAGGTCAAGGTCAAGGTCAAGGTCAGGTCAAGGTCAAGGTCAAGGTCAAAGGTCAAAGTCAAGGTCAAAGGTCCAAGGTCATGGTCAAGGTCAAGGTCAAGGGTCAAGGTCAAGGTCAAGGTCAAGGTCTAAGGTCAAGGTCCAAGGTCCAAGGTCAAGGTCAAGGTCAAGGTCAAGGTCAGAGGTCAAGGTCAAGGTCAAGGTCAAGGTCAAGGTCAAGGTCAAAGGTCAAAGGTCAAAGGTCAAAGGTCAAGGTCAAGGTCAAGGTCAAAGGTCAAGGTCAAGGTCAAAGGGTCAAGGTCAAGGTCAAGGTCAAGGTCAAGGTCAAAGGTCCAAGGTCCAAGGTCAAAGTCCAAGGTCAAAGGTCAAAGGTCAAGGTCAGAGGTCAAAGGTCAAAGTCAGAGTCCAAGGTCAAGGTCAAGGTCAAGGTCAAAGGTCAAAGGTCAAGGTCAAAGGTCAAGGGTCAAGGTCAAGGTCAAGGTCAAAGGTCAAGGTCAAGGTCAAGGTCAAAGGTCAAGGTCAAGGTCAAGGTCAAGGTCAAGGTCAAAGGTCAAGGTCAAGGTCAAGGTCCAAAGGTCAAGGTCAAGGTCAAGGTCAAAGGTCAAGGTCAAAGGTCAAAGGTCAAAGGTCAAGGTCAAGGTCAAGGTCAAGGTCCAAGGTCAAGGTCAAAGGTCACAAAGGTCACAAAGGTCAAAGGTCAAGGGTCAAAGGTCAAAGGTCAAGGTCAAGGTCAAGGTCAAGGTCAAGGTCAAAGGTCAAAGGTCAAAGGTCAAGGTCAAGGTCAAGGGTCAAGGTCAAGGTCAAGGTCAAGGTCAAGGTCAAAGGTCCAAAGGTCAAGGTCAAGGTCAAAGGTCAAGGTTCAAGGTCAAGGTCAAGGTCAAAGGTCAAGGTCAAGGTCAAGGTCAAGGTCAAGGTCAAAGGTCCAAGGTCAAGGTCCAAGGTCAAGGTCCAAGGTCCAAGGTCAAGGTCAAGGTCAAGGTCAAGGTCAAAGGTCCAAGGTCAAAGGTCAAGGTCAAGGTCAAGGTCAAAGGTCAAGGTCAAGGTCAAAGTCCAAGGTCAAGGTCAAGGTCAAGGTCAAGGTCCAAGGTCAAGGTCAAGGTCAAGGTCCAAGGTCCAAGGTCAAAAGGTCAAAGGTCAAGGTCAAGGTCAAGGTCCAAGGTCAAGGTCAAGGTCAAGGTCAAGGTCAAAGTCAAGGTCAAGGTCAAAGGTCAGAGGTCAAGGGTCAAGGTCAAGGTCAAGGTCAAAGGTCAAAGGTCAAGGTCAAGGTCAAAGGTCAAGGTCAAGGTCAAGGTCAAGGTCAAGGTCCAAGGTCAAGGTCAAGGTCAAGGTCAAGGTCAAGGTCAAAGGTCAAGGTCAAGGTCAAGGTCAAGGTCAAGGTCAAGGTCAAGGTCAAGGTCAAGGTCAAGGTCAAGGTCAAGGTCAAAGGTCAAGGTCAAGGTCAAGGTCAAGGTCAAGGTCAAAGGTCAAAGGTCAAGGTCAAAGGTCACAGGTCAAGGTCAAGGTCAAGGTCAAGGTCAAAGGTCAAGGTCAAGGTCAAGGTCAAGGTCAATGGTCAAGGTCCAAGGTCCAAGGTCCAAGGTCAAAGGTCAAAGGTCAAGGTCAAAGTCAGAGGTCAAGGTCAAGGTCAAGGTCACGGTCAAAGGTCAAGGTCAAAGGTCAAAGGTCAAAGGTCAAGGTCAAGGTCCAAGGTCAAGGGTCAAGGTCAAGGTCAAAGGTCAAAGGTCAAGGTCAAAGGTCAAAGGTCAAGGGTCAAGGTCAAGGTCAAAGGTCAAAGGTCAAGGTCAAGGTCAAGGGTCAAAGTTCAAAGCACAAAGCACAAAGCTCAAAGGTTAAAGCTTAAGGTTAAGGTCAAGGTCAAGGTCAAGGTCAAAGGTCAAGGATCAAAGGTCAAAGGTCCAAAGGTCCAAGGTCCAAGGTCAAAGCTCAAGGTCAAAGGTCAAAGGTCAAAGGTCAAGGTCAAGGTCAAAGGTCAAGGTCAAGGTCAAAGGTCAAGGTCAAAGGTCAAAGGTCAAGCTCAAAGGTCAAGGTCAAGGTCAAGGTCAAAGGTCAAAGGTCAAGGTCAAGGTCAAAGGTCAAGGTCAAAGGTCAAGGTCAGGTCAAGGTCAAGGTCAAGGTCAAGGTCAAGGGTCAAAGCTCCAAGCTCACAGGTTAGAAAGCTTAAAGGTCAAGGTCAAAGGTCAAAGCTCAAGGTCAAGGTCAAGGTCAGGTCAAGGTCAAAGGTCAAGGTCAAGGTCAAATGTCAAAGGTCAAAGGTCAAAGGTCAAAGGTCAAGGTCAAGGTCAAAGGTCAAAGGTCAAAGGTCAAGGTCAAAGGTCAAAGGTCAAAGGTCTAAGGTCCAAGGTCAAAGGTCAAGGTCAAAGGTCCAAGGTCAAAGGTCCAAGGTCCAAGGTCAAAAGTCAAAGGTCAAATGTCAAAGGTCACAGGTCAAAGGTCAAAGGTCAAGGTCAAGGTCAAGGTCAAAGGTCAACGTCAAGGTCAAAAGTCCGGTCAGTCAAGGTCAAGGTCAAAGGTCAAGGGTCAAAGCTCAAAGGTCAAAGGTCAAAGCTTCAAGGTTAAAGGTCAAAGGTCAAGGTCAAGGTCAAGGTCAAGGTCAAGGTCAAGGTCAAGGTCAAGGTCAAGGTCAAGGTCATGGTCAAGGTCAAGGTCAAGGTCAAGGTCAAGGTCGAAGGTCAAGTGTCAAGGTCCAAGGTCCAATGTCCAAGGTCAAAGATCAAGGTCAAGGTCAGAGGTCAAGGTCAAGGTCAAGGTCAAAGGTCAAAGGTCAAAGTCAGAGGTCAAAGGTCAGGGTCAAGGTCAAGGTCAAGGTCAAGGTCAAAGGTCAAGGTCAAGGTCAAAGGTCCAGGTCAATGTCAATGTCAAGGTCCAAAGTCCAAGGTCCAAGGTCCAAAGTCCAATGTCAAAGGTCAAAGGTCAAAGTCAGAGGTCCAAGGTCAAAGTCAGAGGTCAAGGTCAAGGTCAAGGTCAAGGTCAAGGTCAAAGGTCAACGGTCAAAGGTCAAAGGTCAAGGTCAACGTCAAGGTCAAAGGTCAAGGGTCAAGGTCAAGGTCAAGGTCCAAAGGTCAAGGTCAAACGTCAAAGGTCAAGGGTCAAAGGTCAAAGGTCAAGGTCAAAGGTCAAGGTCAAGGTCAAAGGTCAAGGTCAAAGGTCAAAGGTCAAAGGTCAAGGTCAAAGGTCAAGGTCAAGGTCAAGGTCAAGGTCAAGGGTCAAGCTCAAAGGTCAAAGGTTAAAGGTTAAAGGTCAAAGGTCAAAGGTCAAGGTCAAGGTCAAGGGTCAAGGTCAAAGGTCAAAGGTCAAAGGTCAACGTCAAGGTCAAGGGTCAAAGGTCATGGCTCAAGGTCAAGGTCAAAGGTCAAAGGTCAAGGGTCAAAGGTCAAAGGTCAAGGTCAAAGGTCAAGGTCAAGGTCAATGCCAAAGGTCAAGGTCAAAGGTCAAAGGTCCAAGGTCTAAGGTCCAAGGTCCAAGGTCCAAGGTCCAAGGTCCAAGGTCCAAGTTCCAAGTTCCAAGGTCCAAGGTCAAAGGTCAAATGTCAAAGGTCAAAGGTCAAAGGTCAAGGTCAAGGTCAAAGGTCAAAGGTCAAAGGTCAAGGTCAAGGTCAAGGTCCAAGGTCCAAGGTCAAGGTCAAGGTCAAAGATCCAAGGTCCAAGGTCCAAGGTCCAAGGTCCAAGGTCAAAGGTCAAGGTCAAAGGTCAAAGGTCAAAGGTCAAAGGTCAAAGGTCCAAGGTCCAAGGTCAAAGGTCAAAGATCAAAGGTCAAACGTCAAGGTCAAAGGTCAAAGGACAAAGGTCAAAGGTCAAAGGTCAATGTCAAAGGTCAAGGTCAAGGTCAAGGTCAAGGTCAAGGTCAAGGTCAAGGTCAAGGTCAAGGTCAAGGTCAAGGTCAAGGTCAAGGTCAAGGTCAAGGTCAAGGTCAAGGTCAAGGTCAAGGTCAAGGTCAAGGTCAAGGTCAAGGTCAAGGTCATAGGTCAAAGGTCAACGTCAAGGTCAAAGGTCAAGGTCAAGGTCAAGGTCAAAGGTCAAGGTCAAAGGTCAAAGGTCAAAGGTCAAAGGTCAAGGTCAAAGGTCAAAGGTCAAAGGTCAAAGGTCATAGGTCAAGGTCAAGGTCAAGGTCAAGGTCAAGGTCAAGGTCAAGGTCAAGGTCAAGGTCAAGGTCAAGGTCAAGGTCAAGGTCAAGGTCAAGGTCAAGGTCAAGGTCAAGGTCAAGGTCAAGGTCAAGGTCAAGGTCAAGGTCAAGGTCAATGTCAATGTCAATGTCCAAGGTCCAAAGTCCAATGTCAAAGGTCAAAGATCAAAAGGTCAAAGTCAGAGGTCAAGGTCAAGGTCAAGGTCACGGTCAAAGGTCAAAGGTCAAAGGTCAAAGGTCAAAGGTCAACGTCAAGGTCAAAGGTCAAGGGTCAAGGTCAAGGTCAAATGTCAAAGGTCAAAGGTCAAACGTCAAAGGTCAAGGGTCAAAGGTCAAAGGTCAAAGGTCAAAGGTCAAGGTCAAGGTCAAGGGTCAAGGTTCAAAGCACAAAGCACAAAGCTCAAAGGTTAAAGCTTAAAGGTTAAAGGTCAAAGGTCAACGTCAAGGTCAAAGCTCAAAGATCAAAGGTCAAAGGTCAAAGGTCCAAGGTCCAAGGTCAAAGCTCAAAGGTCCAAGGTCAAAGGTCAAAGGTCCAAGGTCCAAGGTCAAAGGTCCAAGGTCCAAGGTCAAAGGTCAAGGTCAAAGGCCAAGGTCAAAGGTCAAGGTCAAAGGTCAAGGTCAAGGTCAAGGTCAAAGGTCCAAGGTCCAAGGTCAAAGGTCAAGGTCAAAGGTCAAGGTCAAAGGCCAAGGTCAAAGGTCAAGGTCAAAGGTCAAGGTCAAGGTCAAGGTCAAGGTCAAGTTCAAGGTCAAGGTCAAGGTCAAGGTCAAGGTCAAGGTCAAGGTCAAGGTCAAGGTCAAGGTCAAGGTCAAGGTCAAGGTCAAGGTCAAGGTCAAGGTCAAGGTCAAGGTCAAGGTCAAGGTCAAAGATCCAAGGTCCAAGGTCCAAGGTCCAAGGTCCAAGGTCCAAGGTCCAAGGTCCATGGTCTAAGGTCAAGGTCAGTAGGTCAAAGGTCAACGTCAAGGTCAAAGGTCCAAGGTCAAGGTCAAAGGTGAAGGTCAAGGTCAAGGTCAAAGGTCAAGGTCAAAGGTCAAAGGTCAAGGTCAAAGGTAAAAAGTCAAAGGTCAAAGGTGAAGGTCAAAGGTCAAGGTCAAAGGTCAAGGTCAAAGGTCAAAGGTCAAGGTCAAAGGTCAAGGTCAAAGGTCAAAGGTCAAAGGTCAAAGGTCAAGGTCAAAGGTCAAGGTCAAAGGTCAAAGGTCAAGGTCAAGGTCAAAGGTCAAGGTCAAAGGTCAAGGTCAAGGTCAAGGTCAAGGTCAAGGTCAAGGTCAAGGTCAAGGGTCAAAGCACAAAGCTCACAGGTCAAAGCTTAAAGGTTAAGGTCAAAGCTCAAAGCTCAAAGGTCAAGGTCAAAGGTCAAGGTCAAAGGTCAAAGGTCAAAGGTCAAGGTCAAATGTCAAACGTCAAAGGTCAAAGGTCAAAGGTCAACGTCAAGGTCAAAGGTCAAAGGTCAAAGGTCAAGGTCAAAGGTCAAAGGTCAAAGGTCTAAGGTCCAAGGTCAAAGGTCTAAGGTCAAAGGTCCAAGGTCAAAGGTCCAAGGTCCAAGGTCAAAAGTCAAAGGTCAAATGTCAAATGTCTAGCAGGTCAAAGGTCAAGGTCAAAGGTCATGGTCAAAGGTCAACGTCAAGATCAAAGGTCAAAGGTCAAGGTCAAGGTCAAGGTCAAGGTCAAGAGTCAAGGTCAAGAGTCAAGGTCAATGCCAAAGGTCAAGGTCAAAGGTCAAGGTCAAAGGCCAAGGTCAAAGGTCAAGGTCAAAGGTCAAGGTCAAGGTCAAGGTCAAGGTCAAAGGTCCAAGGTCCAAGGTCAAAGGTGAAGGTCAAAGGTCAAGGTCAAAGGCCAAGGTCAAAGGTCAAGGTCAAAGGTCAAGGTCAAGGTCAAGGTCAAGGTCAAGGTCAAGGTCAAGGTCAAGGTCAAGGGTCAAAGCACAAAGCTCACAGGTTAAAGCTTAAAGGTTAAAGGTCAAAGCTCAAAGCTCAAAGGTCAAGGTCAAAGGTCAAGGTCAAATGTCAAACGTCAAAGGTCAAAGGTCAAAGGTCAACGTCAAGGTCAAAGGTCAAAGGTCAAAGGTCAAGGTCAAAGGTCAAAGGTCAAAGGTCTAAGGTCCAAGGTCAAAGGTCAAAGGTCTAAGGTCAAAGGTCCAAGGTCAAAGGTCCAAGGTCCAAGGTCAAAAGTCAAATGTCAAATGTCACAGGTCAAAGGTCAAAGGTCAAGGTCAAAGGTCAAGGTCAAAGGTCAACGTCAAGGTCAAAAGTCCTGGTCAAGGTCAAGGTCAAGGTAAAGGTCAAGGGTCAAAGCACAAAGCTCACAGGTTAAAGCTTAAAGGTTAAAGGTAAAAGCTCAAAGGTCAAGGTCAAAGGTCATGGTCAAAGGTCAACGTCAAGATCAAAGGTCAAAGGTCAAGGTCAAGGTCAAGGTCAAGGTCAAGAGTCAAGGTCAAGAGTCAAGGTCAATGCCAAAGGTCAAGGTCAAAGATCAACGGTCCAAGGTCCAAGGTCAAAGGTCCAAGGTCAAAGGTCCAAGGTCCAAGGTCCAAGGTCCAAGGTCCAAGGTCCAAGGTCCAAGGTCCAAGGTCCAAGGTCCAAGGTCCATGGTCCATGGTCCAAGTTCCAAGGTCCAAGGTCCAAGGTCCAAGGTCAAAGGTCAAATGTCAAAGGTCAAAGGTCAAAGGTCAAAGGTCAAGGTCAAGGTCAAAGGTCAAGGTCAAGGTCAAAGGTCAAGGTCAAGGTCAAGGTCAAGGTCAAGGTCAAGGTCAAGGTCAAGGTCAAGGTCAAGGTCAAGGTCAAGGTCAAGGTCAAGGTCAAGGTCAAGGTCAAGGTCAAGGTCAAGGTCAAGGTAAAGGTCAAGGTCAAGGTCAAGGTCAAGGTCAAGGTCAAGGTCAAGGTCAAGGTCAAGGTCAAGGTCAAGGTCAAGGTCAAGGTCAAGGTCAAGGTCAAGGTCAAAGGTCAAAGGTCCAAGGTCCAAGGTCCAAGGTCAAAGGTCCAAGGTCCAAGGTCCAAGGTCCAAGGTCCAAGGTCCAAGGTCCAAGGTCCAAGGTCAAAGGTCAAATGTCAAAGGTCGAAGGTCAAGGTCAAGGTCAAGGTCAAGGTCAAGGTCAAGGTCAAGGTCAAGGTCAAGGTCAAAGTCAAGGTCAAGGTCAAGGTCAAGGTCAAGGTCAAGGTCAAGGTTAAGGTCAAGAGTCAAGGTCAAGGGTCAAGAGTCAAGGTCAAAGGTCCAAGGTCCAAGGTCAAAGGTCCAAGGTCCAAGGTCCAAGGTCCAAGGTCCAATTTCCAAGGTCCAAGGTCAAAGGTCAAATGTCAAAGGTCGAAGGTCAAGGTCAAGGTCAAATGTCAAATGTCAAAGGTCGAAGGTCAAGGTCAAGGTCAAGGTCAAGGTCAAGGTCAAGGTCAAGGTCAAGGTCAAGGTCAAGGTCAAGGTCAAGGTCAAGGTCAAGGTCAAGGTCAAGGTCAAGGTCAAGGTCAAGGTCAAGGTCAAGGTCAAGGTCAAGAGTCAAGGTCAAGGTCAAGAGTCAAGGTCAATGCCAAAGGTCAAGGTCAAAGGTCAAAGGTCTAAGGTCTAAGGTCAAAGTTCCAAGGTCAAAGGTCCAAGGTCCAAGGTCCAAGGTCCAAGGTCAAAGGTCAAAGATCAAAGGTTAAGGTCAAAGGTCAAACGTCAAGGTCAAAGGTCAAAGGTCAAAGGTCAAAGGACAAAGGACAAAGGTCAAAGGTCAATGTCAAAGGTCAAAGGTCAAGGTCAAGGTCCAGGTCAAGGTCAAGGTCAAGGTCAAGGTCAAGGTCAAGGTCAAGGTCAAGGTCATAGGTCAAAGGTCAAAGGTCAACGTCAAGGTCAAAGGTCAAGGTCAAGGTCAAGGTCAAAGGTCATGGTCAAAGGTCAAAGGTCAAAGGTCAAAGGTCAAAGGTCAAAGGTCAAAGGTCAAAGGTCAAGGTCAAAGGTCAAAGGTCAAAGGTCAAGGGTCAAGGTCAAAGGTCAAGGTCAAAGGTCAAAGGTCAAAGGTCATAAGTCAAGGTCAAGGTCAAGGTCAAGGTCAAGGTCAAGGTCAAGGTCAAGGTCAAGGTCAAGGTCAAGGTCAAGGTCAAGGTCAAGGTCAAGGTCAAGGTCAAGGTCAAGGTCAAGGTCAAGGTCAAGGTCAAGGTCAAGGTCAATGTCAATGTCAATGTCAATGTCCAAGGTCCAAAGTCCAATGTCAAAGGTCAAAGATCAAAGATCAAAGGTCAAAGTCAGAGGTCAAGGTCAAGGTAAAGGTCACGGTCAAAGGTCAAAGGTCAAAGGACAAAGGTCAAAGGTCAACGTCAAGGTCAAAGGTCAAGGGTCAAGGTCAAGGTCAAAGGTCAAAGGTCAAAGGTCAAACGTCAAAGGTCAAGGGTCAAAGGTCAAAGGTCAAAGGTCAAAGGTCAAGGTCAAGGTCAAGGGTCAAGGTCCAAAGCACAAAGCTCAAAGGTTAAAGCTTAAAGGTTAAAGGTCAAAGGTCAACGTCAAGGTCAAAGCTCAAAAGGTCAAAGGTCAAAGGTCAAAGGTCCAAGGTCCAAGGTCAAAGCTCAAAGGTCAAAGGTCAAAGGTCAAAGGTCCAAGGTCCAAGGTCAAAGGTCCAAGGTCCAAGGTCAAAGGTCAAAGGTGAAGGTCAAAGGTCAAGGTCAAAGGCCAAGGTCAAAGGTCAAGGTCAAAGGTCAAGGTCAAGGTCAAGGTCAAGGTCAAAGGTCCAAGGTCCAAGGTCAAAGGTGAAGGTCAAAGGTCAAGGTCAAAGGCCAAGGTCAAAGGTCAAGGTCAAAGGTCAAGGTCAAGGTCAAGGTCAAGGTCAAGGTCAAGGTCAAGGTCAAGGTCAAGGTCAAGGTCAAGGTCAAGGTCAAGGTCAAGGTCAAGGTCAAGGTCAAGGTCAAGGTCAAGGTCAAGGTCAAGGTCAAGGTCAAGGTCAAGGTCAAGGTCAAGGTCAAGGTCAAGGTCAAGGTCAAGGTCAAGGTCAAGGTCAAGGCCAAGGTCAAGGTCAAGGTCAAGGTCAAGGTCAAGGTCAAGGTCAAGGTCAAGGTCAAGGTCAAGGTCAAGGTCAAGGTCAAGGTCAAAGATCCAAGGTCCAAGGTCCAAGGTCCATGGTCTAAGGTCAAAGGTCAAGGGGTCAAGGTCAAAGGTCAAGGTCAAAGGTCAAAGGTCAAAGGTCATAAGT
This sequence comes from Drosophila monieri, assembly GCA_035047585.1. Lineage (NCBI taxonomy): Eukaryota > Metazoa > Arthropoda > Insecta > Diptera > Drosophilidae > Drosophila > Drosophila monieri. The sequence goes on from JAWNPJ010000038.1 coordinate 132,480, forward strand.
CAAGGTCAAGGTCAAGGTCAAGGTCAAGGTCAAGGTCAAGGTCAAGGTCAAGGTCAAGGTCAAGGTCAAGGTCAAGGTCAAGGTCAAGGTCAAGGTCAAGGTCAAGGTCAAGGTCAAGGTCAAGGTCAATGTCAATGTCAATGTCAATGTCCAAGGTCCAATGTCAAAGGTCAAAGATCAAAGATCAAAGGTCAAAGTCAGAGGTCAAGGTCAAGGTCAAGGTCACGGTCAAAGGTCAAAGGTCAAAGGACAAAGGTCAAAGGTCAACGTCAAGGTCAAAGGTCAAGGTCAAGGTCAAGGTCAAAGGTCAAAGGTCAAAGGTCAAACGTCAAAGGTCAAGGGTCAAAGGTCAAAGGTCAAAGGTCAAAGGTCAAGGTCAAGGTCAAGGGTCAAGGTTCAAAGCACAAAGCTCAAAGGTTAAAGCTTAAAGGTTAAAGGTCAAAGGTCAACGTCAAGGTCAAAGCTCAAAGGTCAAAGGTCAAAGGTCAAAGGTCCAAGGTCCAAGGTCAAAGCTCAAAGGTCAGAGGTCAAAGGTCAAGGTCAAAGGCCAAGGTCAAAGGTCAAGGTCAAAGGTCAAGGTCAAGGTCAAGGTCAAGGTCAAAGGTCCAAGGTCCAAGGTCAAAGGTCAAAGGTCAAAGGTGAAGGTCAAAGGTCAAGGTCAAAGGCCAAGGTCAAAGGTCAAGGTCAAAAGGTCAAGGTCAAGGTCAAGGTCAAGGTCAAGGTCAAGGTCAAGGTCAAGGTCAAGGTCAAGGTCAAGGTCAAGGTCAAGGTCAAGGTCAAGGTCAAGTTCAAGGTCAAGGTCAAGGTCAAGGTCAAGGTCAAGGTCAAGGTCAAGGTCAAGGTCAAGGTCAAGGTCAAGGTCAAGGTCAAGGTCAAGGTCAAGGTCAAGGTCAAGGTCAAGGTCAAAGATCCAAGGTCCAAGGTCCAAGGTCCATGGTCTAAGGTCAAGGTCATAGGTCAAAGGTCAAAGGTCAACGTCAAGGTCAAAGGTCAAAGGTCAAGGTCAAAGGAGAAGGTCAAAGGTCAAGGTCAAAGGTCAAGGTCAAAGGTCAAAGGTCAAGGTCAAAGGTCAAAGGTAAAAAGTCAAAGGTCAAAGGTGAAGGTCAAAGGTCAAGGTCAAAGGTCAAGGTCAAAGGTCAAAGGTCAAGGTCAAAGGTCAAGGTCAAGGTAAAAAGTCAAAGGTCCAAGGTGAAGGTCAAAGGTCAAGGTCAAAGGTCAAGGTCAAAGGTCAAGGTCAAGGTCAAGGTCAAGGTCAAGGGTCAAAGCACAAAGCTCACAGGTTAAAGCTTAGAAGTCAAAGGTCAAAGCTCAAAGGTCAAGGTCAAAGGTCATGGTCAAAGGTCAAGGTCAAAGGTCAAAGGTCAAAGGTCAAAGGTCAAGGTCAAATGTCAAACGTCAAAGGTCAAAGGTCAAAGGTCAAAGGTCAACGTCAAGGTCAAAGGTCAAAGGTCAAAGGTCAAGGTCAAAGGTCAAAGGTCTAAGGTCCAAGGTCAAACGTCAAAGGTCTAAGGTCAAAGGTCCAAGGTCAAAGGTCCAAGGTCCAAGGTCAAAAGTCAAAGGTCAAATGTCAAATGTCAAAGGTCAAAGGTCAAAAGTCCTGGTCAAGGTCAAGGTCAAGGTCAAGGGTCAAAGCACAAAGCTCACAGGTTAAAGCTTAAAGGTTAAAGGTAAAAGCTCAAAGGTCAAGGTCAAAGGTCATGGTCAAAGGTCAAGGTCAAAGGTCAAAGGTCAAAGGTCAAAGGTCAAAGGTCAAGGTCAAATGTCAAACGTCAAAGGTCAAAGGTCAAAGGTCAAAGGTCAACGTCAAGGTCAACGTCAAGGTCAAAGGTCAAAGGTCAAGGTCAAGGTCAAGGTCAAGGTCAAGGTCAAGGTCAAGAGTCAAGGTCAAGAGTCAAGGTCAATGCCAAAGGTCAAGGTCAAAGATCAACGGTCCAAGGTCCAAGGTCAAAGGTCCAAGGTCAAAGGTCCAAGGTCCAAGGATCCAAGGTCCAAGGTCCAAGGTCCAAGGTCCAAGGTCCATGGTCCATGGTCCAAGTTCCAAGGTCCAAGGTCCAAGGTCAAAGGGTCAAATGTCAAAGGTCAAAGGTCAAAGGTCAAAGGTCAAAGGTCAAGGTCAAAGGTCAAGGTCAAAGGTCAAGGTCAAAGGTCAAGGTCAAGGTCAAGGTCAAGGTCAAGGTCAAGGTCAAGGTCAAGGTCAAGGTCAAGGTCAAGGTCAAGGTCAAGGTCAAGGTCAAGGTCAAGGTCAAGGTCAAGGTCAAGGTCAAGGTCAAGGTCAAGGTCAAGGTCAAGGTCAAGGTCAAAGGTCAAGGTAAAGGTCAAGGTCAAGGTCAAGGTCAAGGTCAAGGTCAAGGTCAAGGTCAAGGTCAAGGTCAAGGTCAAGGTCAAGGTCAAGGTCAAGGTCAAGGTCAAGGTCAAGGTCAAGGTCAAGGTCAAGGTCAAGGTCAAGGTCAAGGTCAAGGTCAAGGTCAAGGTCAAGGTTAAGGTCAAGAGTCAAGAGTCAAGGTCAAGAGTCAAGGTCAAAGGTCAAAGGTCCAAGGTCCAAGGTCCAAGGTCCAAGTCCAAGGTCCAAGTCAAAGGTCCAAGGTCCAAGGTCCAAGGTCCAAGGTCCAAGGTCCAAGGTCCTAGGTCCAAGGTCAAATGTCAAAGGTCGAAGGTCAAGGTCAAGGTCAAGGTCAAGGTCAAGGTCAAGGTCAAGGTCAAGGTCAAGGTCAAGGTCAAGGTCAAGGTCAAGGTCAAGGTCAAGGTCAAGGTCAAGGTCAAGGTTAAGGTCAAGAGTCAAGGTCAAGAGTCAAGGTCAAAGGTCCAAGGTCCAAGGTCAAAGGTCCAAGGTCCAAGGTCCAAGGTCCAAGGTCCAATTTCCAAGGTCCAAGGTCCAAGGTCAAAGGTCAAATGTCAAAGGTCGAAGGTCAAGGTCAAGGTCAAGGTCAAGGTCAAGGTCAAGGTCAAGGTCAAGGTCAAGGTCAAGGTCAAGGTCAAGGTCAAGGTCAAGGTCAAGGTCAAGGTCAAGGTCAAGGTCAAGGTCAAGGTCAAGGTCAAGATCAAGGTCAAGGTCAAGGTCAAGGTCAAGGTCAAGAGTCAAGGTCAAGAGTCAAGGTCAATGCCAAAGGTCAAGGTCAAAGGTCAAAGGTCTAAGGTCAAAGTTCCAAGGTCAAAGGTCCAAGGTCCAAGGTCCAAGGTCCAAGGTCAAAGGTCCAAGGTCCAAGGTCCAAGGTCCAAGGTCCAAGGTCCAAGGTCCAAGGTCCATGGTCCAAGGTCCAAGGTCCAAGGTCAAAGGTCAAAGGTCAAATGTCAAAGGTCAAAGGTCAAAGGTCAAAGGTCAAGGTCAAAGGTCAAGGTCGACGTCAAGGTCAAGGTCAAGGTCAAGGTCAAGGTCAAGGTCAAGGTCAAGGTCAAGGTCAAGGTCAAGGTCAAGGTCAAGGTCAAGGTCAAGGTCAAGGTCAAGGTCAAGGTCAAGGTCAAGGTCAAGATCAAGGTCAAGGTCAAGGTCAAGGTCAAGAGTCAAGGTCAAGAGTCAAGGTCAATGCCAAAGGTCAAGGTCAAAGGTCAAAGGTCTAAGGTCAAAGTTCCAAGGTCAAAGGTCCAAGGTCAAGGTCAAGGTCAAGGTCAAGGTCAAGGTCAAGGTCAAGGTCAAGGTCAAGGTCAAGGTCAAGGTCAAGGTCAAGGTCAAGGTCAAGGTCAAGGTCAAGGTCAAGGTCAAGGTCAAGGTCAAGGTCAAGGTCAAGGTCAAGGTCAAGGTTAAGGTCAAGAGTCAAGGTCAAGAGTCAAGGTCAAAGGTCCAAGGTCCAAGGTCAAAGGTCCAAGGTCCAAGGTCCAAGGTCCAAGGTCCAATTTCCAAGGTCCAAGGTCCAAGGTCAAAGGTCAAATGTCAAAGGTCGAAGGTCAAGGTCAAGGTCAAGGTCAAGGTCAAGGTCAAGGTCAAGGTCAAGGTCAAGGTCAAGGTCAAGGTCAAGGTCAAGGTCAAGGTCAAGGTCAAGGTCAAGGTCAAGGTCAAGGTCAAGGTCAAGGTCAAGGTCAAGATCAAGGTCAAGGTCAAGGTCAAGGTCACGGTCAAGAGTCAAGGTCAAGAGTCAAGGTCAATGCCAAAGGTCAAGGTCAAAGGTCAAAGGTCTAAGGTCAAAGTTCCAAGGTCAAAGGTCCAAGGTCCAAGGTCCAAGGTCCAAGGTCAAAGGTCCAAGGTCCAAGGTCCAATGTCCAAGGTCCAAGGTCCAAGGTCCAAGGTCCAAGGTCCATGGTCCAAGGTCCAAGGTCCAAGGTCAAAGGTCAAAGGTCAAATGTCAAAGGTCAAAGGTCAAAGGTCAAGGTCAAAGGTCAAGGTCAAAGGTCAAGGTCGACGTCAAGGTCAAGGTCAAGGTCAAGGTCAAGGTCAAGGTCAAGAGTCAAGGTCAATGCCAAAGGTCAATGTCAAAGGTCAAAGGTCAAAGGTCCAAGGTCAAAGGTCCAAGGTCCAAGGTCCAAGGTCCAAGGTCCAAGGTCCAAGGTCCAAGGTCCAAGGTCCAAGGTCCAAGGTCCAAGGTCCAAGGTCCAAGGTCCAAGGTCCATGGTCCAAGGTCCAAGGTCAAAGGTCAAATGTCAAAGGTCAAAGGTCAAAGGTCAAAGGTCAAGGTCAAAGGTCAAGGTCAAAGGTCAACGTCAAGGTCAAAGGGTAAGGGTCAAAGGTCAAAGGTCAAAGGTCACGGTCAAAGGTCAGTGGTCAAAGGTCCAAGGTCCAAGGTCCAAGGTCCAAGGTCCAAGGTCCAAGGTCCAAGGTCCAAGGTCCATGTTCCAAGGTCCAAGGTCCAAGGTCAAAGGTCAAAGGCCAAAGGTCAAAGGTCAAAGGTCAAAGGTCAAGGTCAAGGTCAAGGTCAAGGTCAAGGTCAAGGTCAAGGTCAAGGCCAAGGTCAAGGGTCAAGGGTCAAGGTCAAAGGTCAAAGGTCAAGGGTCAAAGGTCAAGGTGAAGGTCAAGGTCACGGTCAAGGTCAAGGTCAAGGTCAAGGTCAAGGTCAAGGTCAAGAGTCAAGGTCAAGAGTCAAGGTCAATGCCAAAGGTCAAAGTCAAAGGTCAAAGGTCCAAGGTCAAAGGTCAAAGGTCATGGGTCAAATGTCAAAGCACAAAGGGTCAAAGCACAAAGCTAACAGGTTAAAGCTTAAAGGTTAAAGGTCAAGGTCAAAGGTCATGGTCAAAGGTCAAGGTCAAAGGTCAAATGTCAAATGTCAACGGTCAAAGGTCAAAGGTCAAAGGTCAAGGTCAAGGTCAAGGTCAAGGTCAAGGTCAAGGTGAAGGTCAAGGTCAAGGTCAAGGTCAAGGTCAAGGTCAAGGTCAAGAGTCAAGGTCAAGAGTCCAAGGTCAATGCCAAAGGTCAAAGTCAAAGGTCAAAGGTCCAAGGTCAAAGGTCAAAGGTCATGGGTCAAATGTCAAAGCACAAAGGGTCAAAGCACAAAGCACAAAGCTAACAGGTTAAAGCTTAAAGGTTAAAGGTCAAGGTCAAAGGTCATGGTCAAAGGTCAAGGTCAAAGGTCAAATGTCAAATGTCAACGGTCAAAGGTCAAAGGTCAAAGGTCAAGGTCAAGGTCAAGGTCAAGGTCAAGAGTCAAGGTCAATGCCAAAAGTCATGGTCAAAGGTCCAAGGTCCAAGGTCCAAGGTCCAAGGTCCAAGGTCCAAGGTCCATGTTCCAAGGTCCAAGGTCCAAGGTCCAAGGTCCAAGGTCAAAGGTCAAAGGTCAAAGGTCAAGGTCAAGGTCAAGGGTCAAGGGTCAAGGGTCAAAGGTCAAAGGTCAAAGGTCAAAGGTCAAGGTCAAGGGTCAAAGCACAAAGCTCAAAGGTTAAAGCTTAAAGGTTAAAGGTCAAAGGTCAACGGTCAAGGTCAAAGGTCAAAGAAAAAAGGTCAAAGGTCAAAGGTCATGGTCAAAGGTCAAGGTCAAGGTCAAAGGTCAAAGGTCAAAGGTCAAAGGTCAAAGGTCAAAGGTCATGGTCAAAGGTCAAGGTCAAGGTCAAGCTCAAGGTCAAGGTGAAGGTCAAGGTCAAGGTCAAGGTCAAGGTCAAGAGTCAAGGTCAAGAGTCAAGGTCAATGCCAAAGGTCAAAGTCAAAGGTCAAAGGTCCAAGGTCAAAGGTCAAAGGTCAAGGGTCAAATGTCAAAGCACAAAGGGTCAAAGCACAAAGCACAAAGCTAACAGGTTAAAGCTTAAAGGTTAAAGGTCAAAGCTCAAAGGTCAAGGTCAAAGGTCATGGTCAAAGGTCAAGGTCAAAGGTCAAAGGTCAAAGGTCAAGGTCAAATGTCAAACGTCAAAGGTCAAAGGTCAAAGGTCAACGTCAAGGTCAAAGGTCAAAGGACAAGGTCAAAGGTCAAAGGTCAAGGTCAAGGTCAAGGTCAAGGTCAAGGTCAAGGTCAAGGTCAAGGTCAAGGTCAAGGTCAAGGTCAAGGTCAAGGTCAAGGTCAAGGTCAAGGTCAAGGTCAAGGTCAAGGTCAAGGTCAAGGTCAAGGTCAAGGTCAAGGTCAAGGTCAAGGTCAAGGTTAAGGTCAAGAGTCAAGGTCAAGAGTCAAGGTCAAAGGTCCAAGGTCCAAGGTCAAAGGTCCAAGGTCCAAGGTCCAAGGTCCAAGGTCCAATTTCCAAGGTCCAAGGTCCAAGGTCAAAGGTCAAATGTCAAATGTCAAAGGTCAAAGGTCAAAGGTCAAGGTCAAAGGTCAAGGTCAAAGGTCAACGTCAAGGTCAAAAGTCCTGGTCAAGGTCAAGGGTCAAAGCACAAAGCTCACAGGTTAAAGCTTAAAGGTTAAAGGTAAAAGCTCAAAGGTCAAGGTCAAAGGTCATGGTCAAAGGTCAAGGTCAAAGGTCAAAGGTCAAAGGTCAAAGGTCAAAGGTCAAAGGTCAAGGTCAAATGTCAAACGTCAAAGGTCAAAGGTCAAAGGTCAACGTCAAGGTCAAAGGTCAAAGGTCAAGGTCAAGGTCAAGGTCAAGGTCAAGGTCAAGGTCAAGAGTCAAGGTCAAGAGTCAAGGTCAATGCCAAAGGTCAAGGTCAAAGATCAACGGTCCAAGGTCCAAGGTCAAAGGTCCAAGGTCAAAGGTCCAAGGTCCAAGGTCCAAGGTCCAAGGTCCAAGGTCCAAGGTCCAAGGTCCAAGGTCCAAGGTCCAAGGTCCATGGTCCATGGTCCAAGTTCCAAGGTCCAAGGTCCAAGGTCAAAGGTCAAATGTCAAAGGTCAAAGGTCAAAGGTCAAAGGTCAAGGTCAAAGGTCAAGGTCAAAGGTCAAGGTCAAAGGTCAAGGTCAAGGTCAAGGTCAAGGTCAAGGTCAAGGTCAAGGTCAAGGTCAAGGTCAAGGTCAAGGTCAAGGTCAAGGTCAAGGTCAAGGTCAAGGTCAAGGTCAAGGTCAAGGTCAAGGTCAAGGTCAAGGTCAAGGTCAAGGTCAAGGTCAAGGTCAAGGTCAAGGTCAAGGTCAAGGTCAAGGTCAAGGTCAAGGTCAAGGTCAAGGTCAAGGTCAAGGTCAAGGTCAAGGTCAAGGTCAAGGTCAAGGTTAAGGTCAAGAGTCAAGAGTCAAGGTCAAGAGTCAAGGTCAAAGGTCAAAGGTCCAAGGTCCAAGGTCCAAGGTCCAAGGTCAAAGGTCCAAGGTCCAAGGTCCAAGGTCCAAGGTCCAAGGTCCAAGGTCAAAGGTCAAATGTCAAAGGTCGAAGGTCAAGGTCAAGGTCAAGGTCAAGGTCAAGGTCAAGGTCAAGGTCAAGGTCAAGGTCAAGGTCAAGGTCAAGGTCAAGGTCAAGGTCAAGGTCAAGGTCAAGGTTAAGGTCAAGGTCAAGGTCAAGGTCAAGGTCAAGGTCAAGGTCAAGGTCAAGGTCAAGGTCAAGGTCAAGGTTAAGGTCAAGAGTCAAGGTCAAGAGTCAAGGTCAAAGGTCCAAGGTCAAAGGTCCAAGGTCCAAGGTCCAAGGTCCAAGGTCCAATTTCCAAGGTCCAAGGTCCAAGGTCAAAGGTCAAATGTCAAAGGTCGAAGGTCAAGGTCAAGGTCAAGGTCAAGGTCAAGGTCAAGGTCAAGGTCAAGGTCAAGGTCAAGGTCAAGGTCAAGGTCAAGGTCAAGGTCAAGGTCAAGGTCAAGATCAAGGTCAAGGTCAAGGTCAAGGTCAAGGTCAAGGTCAAGAGTCAAGGTCAAGAGTCAAGGTCAATGCCAAAGGTCAAGGTCAAAGGTCAAAGGTCTAAGGTCAAAGTTCCAAGGTCAAAGGTCCAAGGTCCAAGGTCCAAGGTCCAAGGTCAAAGGTCCAAGGTCCAAGGTCCAAGGTCCAAGGTCCAAGGTCCAAGGTCCAAGGTCCAAGGTCCAAGGTCCATGGTCCAAGGTCCAAGGTCCAAGGTCAAAGGTCAAAGGTCAAATGTCAAAGGTCAAAGGTCAAGGTCAAAGGTCAAGGTCAAAGGTCAAGGTCGACGTCAAGGTCAAGGTCAAGGTCAAAGGTCAAGGTCAAGGTCAAGGTCAAGGTCAAGAGTCAAGGTCAATGCCAAAGGTCAATGTCAAAGGTCAAAGGTCAAAGGTCCAAGGTCAAAGGTCCAAGGTCCAAGGTCCAAGGTCCAAGGTCCAAGGTCCATGGTCCAAGGTCCAAGGTCCAAGGTCAAAGGTCAAAGGTCAAAGGTCAAAGGTCAAAGGTCAAGGTCAAAGGTCAAGGTCAAAGGTCAACGTCAAGGTCAAAGGGTAAGGGTCAAAGGTCAAAGGTCAAAGGTCACGGTCAAAGGTCATGGTCAAAGGTCCAAGGTCCAAGGTCCAAGGTCCAAGGTCCAAGGTCCATGTTCCAAGGTCCAAGGTCCAAGGTCCAAGGTCAAAGGTCAAAGGCCAAAGGTCAAAGGTCAAAGGTCAAAGGTCAAGGTCAAGGTCAAGGTCAAGGTCAAGGTCAAGGTCAAGGTCAAGGCCAAGGTCAAGGGTCAAGGGTCAAGGTCAAAGGTCAAAGGTCAAGGGTCAAAGGTCAAGGTCAAAGGTCATGGTCAAAGGTCAAGGTCAAGGTCAAAGGTCAAAGGTCAAAGGTCAAAGGTCATGGTCAAAGGTCAAGGTCAAGGTCAAGGTCAAGGTGAAGGTCAAGGTCAAGGTCAAGGTCAAGGTCAAGGTCAAGGTCAAGGTCAAGAGTCAAGGTCAAGAGTCAAGGTCAATGCCAAAGGTCAAAGTCAAAGGTCAAAGGTCAAAGGTCCAAGGTCAAAGGTCAAAGGTCATGGGTCAAATGTCAAAGCACAAAGGGTCAAAGCACAAAGCACAAAGCTAACAGGTTAAAGCTTAAAGGTTAAAGGTCAAGGTCAAAGGTCATGGTCAAAGGTCAAGGTCAAAGGTCAAATGTCAAATGTCAACGGTCAAAGGTCAAAGGTCAAAGGTCAAGGTCAAGGTCAAGGTCAAGGTCAAGAGTCAAGGTCAATGCCAAAGGTCATGGTCAAAGGTCCAAGGTCCAAGGTCCAAGGTCCAAGGTCCAAGGTCCAAGGTCCATGTTCCAAGGTCCAAGGTCCAAGGTCCAAGGTCAAAGGTCAAAGGTCAAAGGTCAAGGTCAAGGGTCAAGGGTCAAAGGTCAAAGGTCAAAGGTCAAAGGTCAAGGTCAAGGTCAAGGGTCAAAGCACAAAGCTCAAAGGTTAAAGCTTAAAGGTTAAAGGTCAAAGGTCAACGGTCAAGGTCAAAGGTCAAAGAAAAAAGGTCAAAGGTCAAAGGTCAACGTCAAGGTCAAAGGTCAAAGGTCAAAGGTCAAAGGTCAAGGTCAAAGGTCATGGTCAAAGGTCAAGGTCAAGGTCAAAGGTCAAAGGTCAAAGGTCAAAGGTCATGGTCAAAGGTCAAGGTCAAGGTCAAGGTAAAGGTCAAGGTGAAGGTCAAGGTCAAGGTCAAGGTCAAGGTCAAGAGTCAAGGTCAAGAGTCAAGGTCAATGCCAAAGGTCAAAGTCAAAGGTCAAAGGTCAAAGGTCCAAGGTCAAAGGTCAAAGGTCAAGGGTCAAATGTCAAAGCACAAAGGGTCAAAGCACAAAGCACAAAGCTAACAGGTTAAAGCTTAAAGGTTAAAGGTCAAGGTCAAAGGTCATGGTCAAAGGTCAAGGTCAAAGGTCAAATGTCAAATGTCAACGGTCAAAGGTCAAAGGTCAAAGGTCAAGGTCAAGGTCAAGGTCAAGGTCAAGAGTCAAGGTCAATGCCAAAGGTCAAGGTCAAAGGTCCAAGGTCAAAGGTCAAAGGTCAAGGTCAAAGGTTAACGTCAAGGTCAAAGGTCAAGGTCAAGGTCAATGTCAATGTCCAAGGTCCAAGGTCCAATGTCAAAGGTCAAAGATCAAAGGTCAAAGTCAGAGGTCAAGGTCAAGGTCAAGGTCAAAGGTCAAAGGTCAAAGTCAGAGGTCAAAGGTCAAGGGTCAAGGGTCAAGGTCAAGGTCAAAGGTCAAAGGTCAAAGGTCAACGTCAAGGTCAAAGGGCAAGGTCAAAGGTCAAAGGTCAAAGGTCAAAGGTCAAAGGTCAAAAGTCAAAGGTCAAAGGTCAAGGTCAAGGGTGAAGCACAAAGCTCAAAGGTTAAAGCTTAAAGGTCAAAGGTCAAAGGTCAAGGTCAAAGGTCAAGGGTCAAGGTCAAAGGTCAAGGTCAAAGGACAAAGGTCAAAGGTCAACGTCAAGGTCAAGGGTCAAAGGTCATGGGTCAAGGTCAAGGTCAAAGGTCAAAGGTAAAGGGTCAAAGGTCAAAGGTCAAAGTTCAAGGTCAAGGTCAATGCCAAAGGTCAAGGTCAAAGGTCCAAGGTCTAAGGTCCAAGGTCCGAGGTCCAAGGTCCAAGGTCCAAGGTCCAAGGTCCAAGGTCCAAGTTCCAAGGTCCAAGGTCAAAGGTCAAAGGTCAAATGTCAAAGGTCAAAGGTCAAAGGTCAAGGTCAAGGTCAAGGTCAAAGGTCAAAGGTCAAGGTCCAATGTCCAAGGTCCAAGGTCCAAGGTCCAAGGTCAAAGGTCAAAGATCAAAGGTCAAGGTCAAAGGTCAAAGGTCAAGGTCAAAGGTCAAAGGACAAAGGTCAAAGGTCAATGTCAAAGGTCAAAGGTCAAAGGTCAAGGTCAAGGTCAAGGTCAAGGTCAAGGTCAATGTCAATGTCCAAAGTCCAAGGTCCAAGGTCCAAAGTCCAATGTCAAAGGTCAAAGGTCAAAGTCAGAGGTCAAGGTCAAGGTCAAGGTCAAGGTCACGGTCAAAGGTCAAAGGTCAAAGGTCCAAGGTCTAAGGTCCAAGGTCCGAAGTCCAAGGTCCAAGGTCCAAGGTCAAAGTTCAAAGGTCAAAGGTCAAAGGTCAAAGGTCATAGGTCAAAGGTCCAAGGTCCAAGGTCCAAGGTCCAAGGTCCAAGGTCAAAGGTCAAAGATCAAAGGTCAAGGTCAAGGTCAAGGTCAAGGTCAATGCCAAAGGTCAAGGTCAAAGGTCCAAGGTCTAAGGTCCAAGGTCCGAGGTCCAAGGTCCAAGGTCCAAGGTCAAAGTTCAAAGGTCAAAGGTCAAAGGTCAAAGGTCATAGGTCAAAGGTCCAAGGTCCAAGGTCCAAGGTCCAAGGTCCAAGGTCCAAGGTCAAAGGTCAAAGATCAAAGGTCAAGGTCAAAGGTCAAAGGTCAAGGTCAAAGGTCAAAGGACAAAGGTCAAAGGTCAATGTCAAAGGTCAAAGGTCAAGGTCAAGGTCAAGGTCAAGGTCAAGGTCAAGGTCAAGGTCACGGTCAAAGGTCAATGGACAAAGGTCAAAGGTCAACGTCAAGGTCAAAGGTCAAGGGTCAAGGTCAAGGTCAAAGGTCAAAGGTCAAACGTCAAAGGTCAAGGGTCAAAGGTCAAAGGTCAAAGGTCAAAGGTCAAGGTCAAGGGTCAAGGTTCAAAGCACAAAGCTCAAAGGTTAAAGCTTAAAGGTTAAAGGTCAAAGGTCAACTTCAAGGTCAAAGCTCAAAGGTCAAAGGTCAAAGGTCCAAGGTCAAAGGTCCAAGGTCCAAGGTCAAAGGTCAAAGGTGAAGGTCAAAGGTCAAGGTCAAAGGCCAAGGTCAAAGGTCAAGGTCAAAGGTCAAGGTCAAAGGTCAAAGGTCAAAGGTCAAAGGACAAAGGTCAAAGGTCAACGTCAAGGTAATGGAAATGTAGACACCCATTTTACATTTGTAGCATTTACTAACACGCTTAAATTTTAAAGTTCCTAGTAGAAGAACTAGAAAGGTCCAAGGTCAAAGGTCCAAGGTCCAAGGTCCAAGGTCCAATGTCCAAGGTCCAAGGTCCAAGGTCCAAGGTCAAAGGTCAAAGGTCAAGGTCAAAGTCAAGGGTCAAGGGTCATGGGTCAAAGGTCAAGGTCAAAGGTCAAAGGTCAAAGGTCAAGGTCAAAGGTCAAAGGTCAAAGGTCAAAGGTCAAAGGTCAAGGTCAAAGGTCAAGGTCAAGGTCAAGGTCAAGGTCAAGGTCAAGGGTGAAGCACAAAGCACAAAGGTTAAAGCTTAAAGGTCAAAGGTCAATGGTCAAGGTCAAAGGTCAAGGGTCAAGGTCAAAGGTCAAAGGTCAAGGTCAAAGGACAAAGGTCAAAGGTCAAAGGTCAACGTCAAGGTCAAGGGTCAAAGGTCATGGGTCAAGGTCAAGGTCAAAGGTCAAAGGTCAAGGGTCAAAGGTCAAAGGTCAAAGGTCAAAGTTCAAGGTCAAGGTCAATGCCAAAGGTCAAGGTCAAAGGTCCAAGGTCTAAGGTCCAAGGTCCAAGGTCCAAGGTCCAAGTTCCAAGTTCCAAGGTCCAAGGTCAAAGGTCAAATGTCAAAGGTCAAAGGTCAAAGGTCAAGGTCAAGGTAAAGGTCAAAGGTCAGAGGTCAAAGGTCAAGGTCAAGGTCCAAGGTCCAAGGTCCAAGGTCAAGGTCAAGGTCAAAGATCCAAGGTCCAAGGTCCAAGGTCCAAGGTCAAAGGTCAAAGGTCAAAGGTCAAAGGTCAAAGGTCAAAGGTCAAAGGTCAAAGGTCCAAGGTCCAAGGTCAAAGGTCAAAGATCAAAGATCAAAGGTCAAGGTCAAAGGTCAAACGTCAAGGTCAAAGGTCAAAGGTCAAAGGACAAAGGACAAAGGTCAAAGGTCAATGTCAAAGGTCAAAGGTCAAGGTCAAGGTCAAGGTCAAGGTCAAGGTCAAGGTCAAGGTCAAGGTCAAGGTCAAGGTCAAGGTCAAGGTCAATGTCAAGGTCAAGGTCAAGGTCAAGGTCAAGGTCAAGGTCAAGGTCAAGGTCAAGGTCAAGGTCAAGGTCAAGGTCAAGGTCAATTTCAAGGTCAAGGTCAAGGTCATAGGTCAAAGGTCAAAGGTCAACGTCAAGGTCAAAGGTCAAGGTCAAGGTCAAGGTCAAAGGTCAAGGTCAAAGGTCAAAGGTCAAGGTCAAAGGTCAAAGGTCAAAGGTCAAAGGTCAAGGGTCAAGGTCAAAGGTCAAGGTCAAAGGTCAAAGGTCAAAGGTCATAGGTCAAGGTCAAGGTCAAGGTCAAGGTCAAGGTCAAGGTCAAGGTCAAGGTCAAGGTCAAGGTCAAGGTCAAGGTCAAGGTCAATGTCAATGTCAATGTCCAAGGTCCAAGGTCCAAAGTCCAATGTCAAAGATCAAAGGTCAAAGTCAGAGGTCAAGGTCAAGGTCAAGGTCACGGGCAAAGGTCAAAGGTCAAAGGTCAAAGGACAAAGGACAAAGGTCAAAGGTCAACGTCAAGGTCAAAGGTCAAGGGTCAAGGTCAAGGTCAAAGGTCAAAGGTCAAAGGTCAAACGTCAAAGGTCAAGGGTCAAAGGTCAAAGGTCAAAGGGCAAAGGTCAAGGTCAAGGTCAAGGGTCAAGGTTCAAAGCACAAAGCTTAAAGGTTAAAGCTTAAAGGTTAAAGGTCAAAGGCCAACGTCAAGGTCAAAGCTCAAAGGTCAAAGGTCAAAGGTCAAAGGTCCAAGGTCCATGGTCAAAGCTCAAAGGTCAAAGGTCAAAGGTCCAAGGTCCAAGGTCAAAGGTCCAAGGTCCAAGGTCAAAGGTCAAAGGTGAAGGTCAAAGGTCAAGGTCAAAGGCCAAGATCAAAGGTCAAGGTCAAAGGTCAAGGTCAAGGTCAAGGTCAAGGTCAAGGTCAAGGTCAAAGGTCAAAGGTCAAAGGTCAAAGGTCCAAGGTCTAAGGTCCAAGGTCCGAAGTCCAAGGTCCAAGGTCCAAGGTCAAAGTTCAAAGGTCAAAGGTCAAAGGTCAAAGGTCATAGGTCAAAGGTCCAAGGTCCAAGGTCCAAGGTCCAAGGTCCAAGGTCAAAGGTCAAAGATCAAAGGTCAAGGTCAAGGTCAAGGTCAAGGTCAATGCCAAAGGTCAAGGTCAAAGGTCCAAGGTCTAAGGTCCAAGGTCCGAGGTCCAAGGTCCAAGGTCCAAGGTCAAAGTTCAAAGGTCAAAGGTCAAAGGTCAAAGGTCATAGGTCAAAGGTCCAAGGTCCAAGGTCCAAGGTCCAAGGTCAAAGGTCAAAGATCAAAGGTCAAGGTCAAAGGTCAAAGGTCAAGGTCAAAGGTCAAAGGACAAAGGTCAAAGGTCAATGTCAAAGGTCAAAGGTCAAGGTCAAGGTCAAGGTCAAGGTCAAGGTCAAGGTCAAGGTCACGGTCAAAGGTCAATGGACAAAGGTCAAAGGTCAACGTCAAGGTCAAAGGTCAAGGGTCAAGGTCAAGGTCAAAGGTCAAAGGTCAAACGTCAAAGGTCAAGGGTCAAAGGTCAAAGGTCAAAGGTCAAAGGTCAAGGTCAAGGGTCAAGGTTCAAAGCACAAAGCTCAAAGGTTAAAGCTTAAAGGTTAAAGGTCAAAGGTCAACTTCAAGGTCAAAGCTCAAAGGTCAAAGGTCAAAGGTCCAAGGTCAAAGGTCCAAGGTCCAAGGTCAAAGGTCAAAGGTGAAGGTCAAAGGTCAAGGTCAAAGGCCAAGGTCAAAGGTCAAGGTCAAAGGTCAAGGTCAAAGGTCAAAGGTCAAAGGTCAAAGGACAAAGGTCAAAGGTCAACGTCAAGGTAATGGAAATGTAGACACCCATTTTACATTTGTAGCATTTACTAACACGCTTAAATTTTAAAGTTCCTAGTAGAAGAACTAGAAAGGTCCAAGGTCAAAGGTCCAAGGTCCAAGGTCCAAGGTCCAATGTCCAAGGTCCAAGGTCCAAGGTCCAAGGTCAAAGGTCAAAGGTCAAAGGTCAAAGTCAAGGGTCAAGGGTCATGGGTCAAAGGTCAAGGTCAAAGGTCAAAGGTCAAAGGTCAAGGTCAAAGGTCAAAGGTCAAAGGTCAAAGGTCAAAGGTCAAGGTCAAAGGTCAAGGTCAAGGTCAAGGTCAAGGTCAAGGTCAAGGGTGAAGCACAAAGCACAAAGGTTAAAGCTTAAAGGTCAAAGGTCAATGGTCAAGGTCAAAGGTCAAGGGTCAAGGTCAAAGGTCAAAGGTCAAGGTCAAAGGACAAAGGTCAAAGGTCAAAGGTCAACGTCAAGGTCAAGGGTCAAAGGTCATGGGTCAAGGTCAAGGTCAAAGGTCAAAGGTCAAGGGTCAAAGGTCAAAGGTCAAAGGTCAAAGTTCAAGGTCAAGGTCAATGCCAAAGGTCAAGGTCAAAGGTCCAAGGTCTAAGGTCCAAGGTCCAAGGTCCAAGGTCCAAGTTCCAAGTTCCAAGGTCCAAGGTCAAAGGTCAAATGTCAAAGGTCAAAGGTCAAAGGTCAAGGTCAAGGTAAAGGTCAAAGGTCAAAGGTCAAAGGTCAAGGTCAAGGTCCAAGGTCCAAGGTCAAGGTCAAGGTCAAAGATCCAAGGTCCAAGGTCCAAGGTCCAAGGTCAAAGGTCAAAGGTCAAAGGTCAAAGGTCAAAGGTCAAAGGTCAAAGGTCAAAGGTCCAAGGTCCAAGGTCAAAGGTCAAAGATCAAAGATCAAAGGTCAAGGTCAAAGGTCAAACGTCAAGGTCAAAGGTCAAAGGTCAAAGGACAAAGGACAAAGGTCAAAGGTCAATGTCAAAGGTCAAAGGTCAAGGTCAAGGTCAAGGTCAAGGTCAAGGTCAAGGTCAAGGTCAAGGTCAAGGTCAAGGTCAAGGTCAAGGTCAATGTCAAGGTCAAGGTCAAGGTCAAGGTCAAGGTCAAGGTCAAGGTCAAGGTCAAGGTCAAGGTCAAGGTCAAGGTCAATTTCAAGGTCAAGGTCAAGGTCATAGGTCAAAGGTCAAAGGTCAACGTCAAGGTCAAAGGTCAAGGTCAAGGTCAAGGTCAAAGGTCAAGGTCAAAGGTCAAAGGTCAAGGTCAAAGGTCAAAGGTCAAAGGTCAAAGGTCAAGGGTCAAGGTCAAAGGTCAAGGTCAAAGGTCAAAGGTCAAAGGTCATAGGTCAAGGTCAAGGTCAAGGTCAAGGTCAAGGTCAAGGTCAAGGTCAAGGTCAAGGTCAAGGTCAAGGTCAAGGTCAAGGTCAATGTCAATGTCAATGTCCAAGGTCCAAGGTCCAAAGTCCAATGTCAAAGATCAAAGGTCAAAGTCAGAGGTCAAGGTCAAGGTCAAGGTCACGGGCAAAGGTCAAAGGTCAAAGGTCAAAGGACAAAGGACAAAGGTCAAAGGTCAACGTCAAGGTCAAAGGTCAAGGGTCAAGGTCAAGGTCAAAGGTCAAAGGTCAAAGGTCAAACGTCAAAGGTCAAGGGTCAAAGGTCAAAGGTCAAAGGGCAAAGGTCAAGGTCAAGGTCAAGGGTCAAGGTTCAAAGCACAAAGCTTAAAGGTTAAAGCTTAAAGGTTAAAGGTCAAAGGTCAACGTCAAGGTCAAAGCTCAAAGGTCAAAGGTCAAAGGTCAAAGGTCCAAGGTCCATGGTCAAAGCTCAAAGGTCAAAGGTCAAAGGTCCAAGGTCCAAGGTCAAAGGTCCAAGGTCCAAGGTCAAAGGTCAAAGGTGAAGGTCAAAGGTCAAGGTCAAAGGCCAAGATCAAAGGTCAAGGTCAAAGGTCAAGGTCAAGGTCAAGGTCAAGGTCAAGGTCAAGGTCAAAGGTCAAAGGTCAAAGGTGAAGGTCAAAGGTCAAGGTCAAAGGCCAAGGTCAAAGGTCAAGGTCAAAGGTCAAGGTCAAGGTCAAGGTCAAGGTCAAGGTCAAGGTCAAGGTCAAGGTCAAGGTCAAGGTCAAGGTCAAGGTCAAGGTCAAGGTCAAGGTCAAGGTAAAGGTCAAGGTCAAGGTCAAAGATCCAAGGTCCAAGGTCCATGGTCTAAGGTCAAGGTCATAGGTCAAAGGTCAACGTCAAGGTCAAAGGTCAAAGGTCAAAGGTCAAGGTCAAAGGTGAAGGTCAAAGGTCAAGGTCAAAGGTCAAAGGTCAAGGTCAAAGGTCAAGGTCAAAGGTCAAGGTCAAAGGTCAAGGTCAAAGGTCAAAGGTCAAAGGTCAAGGTAATGGAAATGTAGACACCCATTTTACATTTGTAGCATTTACTAACACGCTTAAATTTTAAAGTTCCTAGTAGAAGAACTAGAAAGGTCCAAGGTCAAAGGTCAAAGGTCAAGGTCCAATGTCCAAGGTCCAAGGTCCAAGGTCCAAGGTCCAAGGTCAAAGGTCAAAGGTCAAAGGTCAAAGGTCAAAGGACAAAGGACAAAGGTCAAAGGTCAATGTCAAGGTCAAGGTCAAGGTCAAGGTCAAGGTCAAGATCAAGGTCAAGGTCAAGGTCAAGGTCAAAGGTCCAAGGTCCAAGGTCAAGGGTCAAAAGGTCAAAGGTCCAAGGTCCATGGTCAAGGTCAAGGTCAAAGGTTAATGGTCAAAGGCCAAAGGTCAAAGGTCCAAGGTCAAAGATCAAAGGTCCCAGGTCCAAGGTCAAAGCACAAAGCTCAAAGGTTAAAGCTCAAAGGTCAAAGGTCAAAGGTCAAGGTCAAGGTCAAGGGTCAAGGGTCAAAGCACAAAGCACAAAGGTTAAAGCTTAAAGCTTAAAGGTCAAAGGTCAAGGTCAAAGGTCAAGGTCAAGGTCAAGGTCAAGGTCAAGGTCAAGGTCAAGGTCAAGGTCAAGGTCAAGGTCAAGGTCAAGGTCAAGGTCAAGGTCAAGGTCAAGGTCAAGGTCAAGGTCAAGGTCAAGGTCAAGGTCAAGGTCAAGGTCAAGGTCAAGGTCAAGGTCAAGGTCAAGGTCAAAGGTCCAAAGTCCAAGGTTCAAGGTCAAGGGTCAAGGGTCAAAGGGCAAAGGTCCAAGGTCCAAGGTCCAAAGGTCCAAGGTCCAAGGTCCAAGGTCCAAGGTCCAAGGTCAAAGGTCAAAGGTCAAAGGTCAAAGGTCAAGGTCAAAGGTCAAGGTCAAGGTCAAAGGTCAAAGGTCAAAGGTCAAAGGTCAAGGTCAAAGGTCAAAGGTCAAGGGTCAAAGGTCAAAGGTCGAAGGTCAAAGGTCAAGGGTCAAAGGTCAAAGGTCAAAGGTCAAAGGTCAAGGTCAAAGGTCAAAGGTCAAGGGTCAAAGGTCAAAGGTCCAAGGTCAAAGATCCAAGGTCAAAGGTCCAAGGTTCAAGGTCCAAAGTCAAACGTCCAAGGTCAAAGGTCCAAGGTCCAAGGTCCAAGGTCAAAGGTCAAGGTCAAGGTCAAGGTCAAGGTCAAGGTCAAGGTCAAAGGTCAAAGGTTAAAGGTCAAGGGTCAAAGGTCAAAGGTCAAAGGTCAAAGGTCAAAGGTCAAAGGTCAAGGTCAAGGTCAAGGGTCAAGGGTCAAGGTCATTGTCAAGGTCAAAGGTCAAATGTCCAAGGTCAAAGGTCAAAGGTCCCAGGTCCAAGGTCAAGGTCAAAGGTCAAGGTCAAGGTCAAAGGTCCAAAGGTCAAGGTCAAGGTCAAGGTCAAGGTCAAACGTCAAAGGTCAAGGTCAAGGTCAAGGTCAAGGTCAAGGTCAAGGTCAAGGTCAAGGTCAAAGGTCCAAGGTCCAAGGTTCAAGGTCAAGGGTCAAGGGTCAAAGGGCAAAGGTTCAAGGTCCAAGGTCCAAGGTCCAAGGTCCAAGGTCAAAGGTCAAAGGTCAAAGGTCAAAGGTCAAAGGTCAAAGGACAAAGGACAAAGGTCAAAGGTCAATGTCAAGGTCAAGGTCAAGGTCAAGGTCAAGGTCAAGATCAAGGTCAAGGTCAAGGTCAAGGTCAAAGGTCCAAGGTCCAAGGTCAAGGGTCAAAGGTCAAAGGTCCAAGGTCCATGGTCAAGGTCAAGGTCAAAGGTTAATGGTCAAAGGCCAAAGGTCAAAGGTCAAAGGTCCAAGGTCAAAGATCAAAGGTCCCAGGTCCAAGGTCAAAGCACAAAGCTCAAAGGTTAAAGCTCAAAGGTCAAAGGTCAAAGGTCAAGGTCAAGGTCAAGGGTCAAGGGTCAAAGCACAAAGCACAAAGGTTAAAGCTTAAAGCTTAAAGGTCAAAGGTCAAGGTCAAAGGTCAAGGTCAAGGTCAAGGTCAAGGTCAAGGTCAAGGTCAAGGTCAAGGTCAAGGTCAAGGTCAAGGTCAAGGTCAAGGTCAAGGTCAAGGTCAAGGTCAAGGTCAAGGTCAAGGTCAAGGTCAAGGTCAAGGTCAAAGGTCCAAAGTCCAAGGTTCAAGGTCAAGGGTCAAGGGTCAAAGGGCAAAGGTCCAAGGTCCAAGGTCCAAAGGTCCAAGGTCCAAGGTCCAAGGTCCAAGGTCCAAGGTCAAAGGTCAAAGGTCAAAGGTCAAAGGTCAAGGTCAAAGGTCAAGGTCAAGGTCAAAGGTCAAAGGTCAAAGGTCAAAGGTCAAGGTCAAAGGTCAAAGGTCAAGGGTCAAAGGTCAAAGGTCGAAGGTCAAAGGTCAAGGGTCAAAGGTCAAAGGTCAAAGGTCAAGGTCAAAGGTCAAAGGTCAAGGGTCAAAGGTCAAAGGTCCAAGGTCAAAGATCCAAGGTCAAAGGTCCAAGGTTCAAGGTCCAAAGTCAAACGTTCAAGGTCAAAGGTCCAAGGTCCAAGGTCCAAGGTCAAAGGTCAAGGTCAAGGTCAAGGTCAAGGTCAAGGTCAAAGGTCAAAGGTTAAAGGTCAAGGGTCAAAGGTCAAAGGTCAAAGGTCAAAGGTCAAAGGTCAAGGTCAAGGTCAAGGGTCAAGGGTCAAGGTCATTGTCAAGGTCAAAGGTCAAATGTCCAAGGTCCAAGGTCAAAGGTCAAAGGTCCCAGGTCCAAGGTCAAGGTCAAAGGTCAAGGTCAAGGTCAAAGGTCCAAAGGTCAAGGTCAAGGTCAAGGTCAAGGTCAAGGTCAAGGTCAAACGTCAAAGGTCAAGGTCAAGGTCAAGGTCAAGGTCAAGGTCAAGGTCAAGGTCAAGGTCAAAGGTCCAAGGTCCAAGGTTCAAGGTCAAGGGTCAAGAGTCAAAGGGCAAAGGTTCAAGGTCCAAGGTCCAAAGGTCCAAGGTCCAAGGTCCAAGGTCCAAGGTCCAAGGTCCAAGGTCCAAGGTCCAAGGTCCAAGGTCCAAGGTCCAAGGTCAAAGGTCAAAGGTCAAAGGTCAAAGGTCAAAGGTCAAGGTCAAAGGTCAAGGTCAAGGTCAAAGGTCAAAGGTCAAAGGTCAAAGGTCAAGGTCAAAGGTCAAAGGTCAAGGGTCAAAGGTCAAAGGTCAAAGGTCAAGGGTCAAAGGTCAAAGGTCAAAGGTCAAAGGTCAAGGTCAAAGGTCAAGGGTCAAAGGTCAAAGGTCCAAGGTCAAAGATCCAAGGTCAAAGGTCAAAGGTTCAAGGTCCAAGGTCCAAAGTCAAACGTCCAAGGTCAAAGGTCCAAGGTCCAAGGTCCAAGGTCAAAGGTCAAGGTCAAGGTCAAGGTCAAGGTCAAGGTCAAGGTCAAGGTCAAGGTCAAGGTCAAGGTCAAGGTCAAGGTCAAGGTCAAAGGTCAAAGGTTAAAGGTCAAGGGTCAAAGGTCAAAGGTCAAAGGTCAAAGGTGAAAGGTCAAAGGTCAAAGGTCAAAGGTCAAAGGTCAAGGTCAAGGGTCAAGGGTCAAGGTCATTGTCAAGGTCAAAGGTCAAAGGTCAAATGTCAAATGTCCAAGGTCCAAGGTCAAAGGTCAAAGGTCAAAGGTCCCAGGTCCAAGGTCAAGGTCAAAGGTCAAGGTCAAGGTCAAGGTCAAAGGTCCAAAGGTCCAAAGGTCAAGGTCAAGGTCAAGGTAAGGGTCAAGGTCAAGGTCAAACGTCAAAGGTCAAGGTCAAGGTCAAGGTCAAGGTCAAGGTCAAGGTCAAGGTCAAGGTCAAGGTCAAGGTCAAAGGTCCAAGGTCCAAGGACAAGGTCAAGGTCAAGGTCAAAGGTCAAAGGTCAAAGGTCAAAGGTCAAGGTCAAAGGTCAAAGGTCAAGGTCAAGGTCAAAGGTCAAAGGTCAAAGGTCAAAGGTCAAGGTCAAAGGTCAAAGGTCAAATTTCAAGGGTCAAAGGTCAAAGGTCGAAGGTCAAAGGTCAAGGGTCAAAGGTCAAAGGTCAAGGTCAAAGGTCAAGGGTCAAAGGTCAAAGGTCAAAGGTCCAAGGTCCAAGGTCCAAGGTCCAAAGTCAAACGTCCAAGGTCAAAGGTCCAAGGTCCAAGGTCAAAGGTCAAGGTCAAGGGTCAAGGGTCAAGGTCATTGTCAAGGTCAAAGGTCAAAGGTCAAAGGTCAAATGTCCAAGGTCCAAGGTCAAAGGTCAAAGGTCAAAGGTCAAAGGTCAAGGTCAAAGGTCAAGGTCAAGGTCAAGGTCAAAGGTCAAAGGTCAAATGTCAAAGGTCAAGGTCAAAGTCAAAGGTCAAAGGTCAAAGGTCAAAGGTCAAGGGTCAAAGGTCAAAGGTCAAACGTCAAAGGTCAAGGTCAAAGGTCAAAGGTCAAAGGTCAAAGGTCAAAGGTCAAAGGTCAAGGTCAAAGGTCAAAGGTCAAAGGTCAAGGTCAAGGTCAAGGTCAAGGGTCAAAGCTCAAAGGTTAAAGCTTAAAGGTTAAAGGTCAAAGGTCAAAGGTCAAAGGTCAAGGTCAAAGGTCAAAGGTCAAGGTCAAAGGTCAAGGTCAAAGGTCCAAGGTCCAAGGTCAAGGGTCAAAGGTCAAAGGTCAAAGGTCCAAGGTCAAGGTCAAAGGTCAAAGGTCAAAGGTCAAAGGTCAAAGGTCAAGGTCAAAGGTCAAAGGTCAAGGTCAAGGTCAAAGGTCAAAGGTCAAAGGTCAAAGGTCAAAGGTCAAGGGTCAAAGGTCAAAGGTCGAAGGTCAAAGGTCAAGGGTCAAAGGTCAAAGGTCAAGGTCAAAGGTCAAGGGTCAAAGGTCAAAGGTCAAAGGTCCAAGGTCCAAGGTCAAAGATCCAAGGTCAAAGGTCAAAGGTCAAAGGTCAAAGGTCAAAGGTCAAAGGTCAAGGTCAAAGGTCAAGGTCAAGGTCAAGGTCAAAGGTCAAAGGTCAAAGGTCAAAGGTCAAGGTCAAAGTCAAAGGTCAAAGGTCAAAGGTCAAAGGTCAAGGGTCAAAGGTCAAAGGTCAAACGTCAAAGGTCAAGGTCAAAGGTCAAAGGTCAAAGGTCAAAGGTCAAAGGTCAAAGGTCAAGGTCAAAGGTCAAAGGTCAAAGGTCAAGGTCAAGGTCAAGGTCAAGGGTCAAAGCTCAAAGGTTAAAGCTTAAAGGTTAAAGGTCAAAGGTCAAAGGTCAAAGGTCAAGGTCAAAGGTCAAGGTCAAAGGTCAAGGTCAAAGGTCCAAGGTCCAAGGTCAAGGGTCAAGGGTCAAAGGTCAAAGGTCCAAGGTCAAGGTCAAGGTCAAAGGTTAATGGTCAAAGGCCAAAGGCCAAAGGTCAAAGGTCCAAGGTCAAAGGTCCCAGGTCCAAGGTCAAGGTCAAAGGTCAAGGTCAAGGTCAAAGGTCCAAAGGTCAAGGTCAAGGTCAAGGTCAAGGTCAAACGTCAAAGGTCAAGGTCAAGGTCAAAGGTCAAAGGTCAAAGGTCAAAGGACAAAGGTCAAAGGTCAAAGGTCAAAGGTCAAGGTCAAGGTCAAGGTCAAAGGTCAAAGGTCAAAGGTCAAGGTCAAGGTCAAAGGTCAAAGGTCAAAGGTCAAGGGTCAAAGGTCAAAGGTCAAAGGTCAAGGTCAAGGGTCAAGGTCAAGGTCAAGGTCAAAGCACAAAGCTCAAAGGTTAAAGCTCAAAGGTTAAAGCTTAAAGGTTAAGGGTCAAGGTCAAAGGTCAAGGGTCAAAGGTCAAAGGTCGAAGGTCAAAGGTCAAGGGTCAAAGGTCAAAGGTCAAAGGTCAAAGGTCAAGGTCAAAGGTCAAGGGTCAAAGGTCAAGGGTGAAAGGTCAAAGGTCAAAGGTCAAAGGTCAAAGGTCAAAGGTCAAGGTCAAGGTCAAGGGTCAAGGGTCAAGGGTCAAGGTCATTGTCAAGGTCAAAGGTCAAAGGTCAAATGTCCAAGGTCCAAGGTCAAAGGTCAAAGGTCAAAGGTCCAAGGTCAAAGGTCAAAGGTCAAGGTCAAGGTCAAGGTCAAAGGTCAAAGGTCAAAGGTCAAAGGTCAAAGGTCAAGGTCAAGGTCAAAGGTCAAAGGTCAAAGGTCAAGGGTCAAAGGTCAAAGGTCAAACGTCAAAGGTCAAGGTCAAAGGTCAAAGGTCAAAGGTCAAGGTCAAAGGTCAAAGGTCAAAGGTCAAGGTCAAGGTCAAGGGTCAAAGCTTAAAGGTTAAAGCTTAAAGGTTAAAGGTCAAAGGTCAAAGGTCAAGGTCAAAGGTCAAGGTCAAAGGTCAAGGTCAAAGGTCCAAGGTCGAAGGTCAAGGGTCAAAGGTCAAAGGTCCAAGGTCCAAGGTCAAGGTCAAGGTCAAGGTCAAAGGTTAATGGTCAAAGGCCAAAGGTCAAAGGTCAAAGGTCCAAGGTCAAAGGTCCAAGGTCCAAGGTCAAGGTCAAAGGTCAAGGTCAAGGTCAAGGTCAAGGTCAAAGGTCCAGGGTCAAGGGTCAAGGTCAAAGGTCAAAGGTCCAAGGTCAAAGGTCCCAGGTCAAAGGTCCAAGGCCCAAGGTCAAGGTCAAGGTCAAGGTCAAAGGTTAATGGTCAAAGGCCAAAGGTCAAAGGTCAAAGGTCCAAGGTCAAAGGTCCAAGGTCCAAGGTCAAGGTCAAAGGTCAAGGTCAAGGTCAAGGTCAAGGGTCAAGGTCAAAGGTTAATGGTCAAAGGCCAAAGGTCAAAGGTCAAAGGTCAAAGGTCAAGGTCAAGGTCAAGGTCAAAGGTCAAAGGTCAAAGGTCAAGGTCAAGGTCAAAGGTCAAAGGTCAAAGGTCAAAGGTCAAGGTCAAGGTCAAGGTCAAGGTCAAGGTCAAGGTCAAGGGTCAAGGGTCAAAGCACAAAGGTTAAAGCTTAAAGCTTAAAGGTCAAAGGTCAAAGGTCAAGGTCAAAGGTCAAGGTCAAGGTCAAGGTCAAGGTCAAGGTCAAGGTCAAGGTCAAGGTCAAGGTCAAGGTCAAGGTCAAGGTCAAGGTCAAGGTCAAGGTCAAGGTCAAGGTCAAGGTCAAGGTCAAGGTCAAGGTCAAGGTCAAGGTCAAGGTCAAGGTCAAGGTCAAGGTCAAGGTCAAGGTCAAGGTCAAGGTCAAGGTCAAGGTCAAGGTCAAGGTCAAGGTCAAGGTCAAGGGTCAAGGGTCAAGGTCAAAGGTCAAGGCAAGGTCAAAGGTCAAAGGTCAAGGTCAAAGGTCAAAGGTCAAAGGTCAAAGGTCAAGGTCAAAGTCAAAGGTCAAAGGTCAAAGGTCAAAGGTCAAGGGTCAAAGGTCAAAGGTCAAACGTCAAAGGTCAAGGTCAAAGGTCAAAGGTCAAAGGTCAAAGGTCAAAGGTCAAAGGTCAAGGTCAAAGGTCAAAGGTCAAAGGTCAAGGTCAAGGTCAAGGTCAAGGGTCAAAGCTCAAAGGTTAAAGCTTAAAGGTTAAAGGTCAAAGGTCAAAGGTCAAAGGTCAAGGTCAAAGGTCAAAGGTCAAGGTCAAAGGTCAAGGTCAAAGGTCCAAGGTCCAAGGTCAAGGGTCAAAGGTCAAAGGTCAAAGGTCCAAGGTCAAGGTCAAAGGTCAAAGGTCAAAGGTCAAAGGTCAAAGGTCAAGGTCAAAGGTCAAAGGTCAAGGTCAAGGTCAAAGGTCAAAGGTCAAAGGTCAAAGGTCAAAGGTCAAGGGTCAAAGGTCAAAGGTCGAAGGTCAAAGGTCAAGGGTCAAAGGTCAAAGGTCAAGGTCAAAGGTCAAAGGTCAAGGGTCAAAGGTCAAAGGTCAAAGGTCCAAGGTCAAAGATCCAAGGTCAAAGGTCAAAGGTCAAAGGTCAAAGGTCAAAGGTCAAAGGTCAAGGTCAAAGGTCAAGGTCAAGGTCAAGGTCAAAGGTCAAAGGTCAAAGGTCAAAGGTCAAGGTCAAAGTCAAAGGTCAAAGGTCAAAGGTCAAAGGTCAAGGGTCAAAGGTCAAAGGTCAAAGGTCAAAGGTCAAGGTCAAAGGTCAAAGGTCAAAGGTCAAAGGTCAAAGGTCAAGGTCAAAGGTCAAAGGTCAAAGGTCAAGGTCAAGGTCAAGGTCAAGGGTCAAAGCTCAAAGGTTAAAGCTTAAAGGTTAAAGGTCAAAGGTCAAAGGTCAAAGGTCAAGGTCAAAGGTCAAGGTCAAAGGTCAAGGTCAAAGGTCCAAGGTCCAAGGTCAAGGGTCAAGGGTCAAAGGTCAAAGGTCCAAGGTCAAGGTCAAGGTCAAAGGTTAATGGTCAAAGGCCAAAGGCCAAAGGTCAAAGGTCCAAGGTCAAAGGTCCCAGGTCCAAGGTCAAGGTCAAAGGTCAAGGTCAAGGTCAAAGGTCCAAAGGTCAAGGTCAAGGTCAAGGTCAAGGTCAAACGTCAAAGGTCAAGGTCAAGGTCAAAGGTCAAAGGTCAAAGGTCAAAGGACAAAGGTCAAAGGTCAAAGGTCAAAGGTCAAGGTCAAGGTCAAGGTCAAAGGTCAAAGGTCAAAGGTCAAGGTCAAGGTCAAAGGTCAAAGGTCAAAGGTCAAGGGTCAAAGGTCAAAGGTCAAAGGTCAAGGTCAAGGGTCAAGGTCAAGGTCAAGGTCAAAGCACAAAGCTCAAAGGTTAAAGCTCAAAGGTTAAAGCTTAAAGGTTAAGGGTCAAGGTCAAAGGTCAAGGGTCAAAGGTCAAAGGTCGAAGGTCAAAGGTCAAGGGTCAAAGGTCAAAGGTCAAAGGTCAAAGGTCAAGGTCAAAGGTCAAGGGTCAAAGGTCAAGGGTGAAAGGTCAAAGGTCAAAGGTCAAAGGTCAAAGGTCAAAGGTCAAGGTCAAGGTCAAGGGTCAAGGGTCAAGGGTCAAGGTCATTGTCAAGGTCAAAGGTCAAAGGTCAAATGTCCAAGGTCCAAGGTCAAAGGTCAAAGGTCAAATGTCCAAGGTCAAAGGTCAAAGGTCAAGGTCAAGGTCAAGGTCAAAGGTCAAAGGTCAAAGGTCAAAGGTCAAGGTCAAGGTCAAAGGTCAAAGGTCAAAGGTCAAGGGTCAAAGGTCAAAGGTCAAACGTCAAAGGTCAAGGTCAAAGGTCAAAGGTCAAAGGTCAAGGTCAAAGGTCAAAGGTCAAAGGTCAAGGTCAAGGTCAAGGGTCAAAGCTTAAAGGTTAAAGCTTAAAGGTTAAAGGTCAAAGGTCAAAGGTCAAGGTCAAAGGTCAAGGTCAAAGGTCAAGGTCAAAGGTCCAAGGTCGAAGGTCAAGGGTCAAAGGTCAAAGGTCCAAGGTCCAAGGTCAAGGTCAAGGTCAAGGTCAAAGGTTAATGGTCAAAGGCCAAAGGTCAAAGGTCAAAGGTCCAAGGTCAAAGGTCCAAGGTCCAAGGTCAAGGTCAAAGGTCAAGGTCAAGGTCAAGGTCAAGGTCAAAGGTCCAGGGTCAAGGGTCAAGGTCAAAGGTCAAAGGTCCAAGGTCAAAGGTCCCAGGTCAAAGGTCCAAGGCCCAAGGTCAAGGTCAAGGTCAAGGTCAAAGGTTAATGGTCAAAGGCCAAAGGTCAAAGGTCAAAGGTCCAAGGTCAAAGGTCCAAGGTCCAAGGTCAAGGTCAAAGGTCAAGGTCAAGGTCAAGGTCAAGGGTCAAGGTCAAAGGTTAATGGTCAAAGGCCAAAGGTCAAAGGTCAAAGGTCAAAGGTCAAGGTCAAGGTCAAGGTCAAAGGTCAAAGGTCAAAGGTCAAGGTCAAGGTCAAAGGTCAAAGGTCAAAGGTCAAAGGTCAAGGCCAAGGTCAAGGTCAAGGTCAAGGTCAAGGTCAAGGGTCAAGGGTCAAAGCACAAAGGTTAAAGCTTAAAGCTTAAAGGTCAAAGGTCAAAGGTCAAGGTCAAAGGTCAAGGTCAAGGTCAAGGTCAAGGTCAAGGTCAAGGTCAAGGTCAAGGTCAAGGTCAAGGTCAAGGTCAAGGTCAAGGTCAAGGTCAAGGTCAAGGTCAAGGTCAAGGTCAAGGTCAAGGTCAAGGTCAAGGTCAAGGTCAAGGTCAAGGTCAAGGTCAAGGTCAAGGTCAAGGTCAAGGTCAAGGTCAAGGTCAAGGTCAAGGTCAAGGGTCAAGGGTCAAGGTCAAAGGTCAAGGCAAGGTCAAAGGTCAAAGGTCAAGGTCAAAGGTCAAAGGTCAAGGGTCAAAGGTCAAAGGTCAAGGGTCAAGGGTCAAGGGTCAAAGGTCAAAGGTCAAAGGTCAAGGTCAAAGGTCAAGGTCAAAGGTCAAGGGTCAAAGGTCAAAGGTCAAGGTCAAAGGTCAAGGGTCAAAGGTCAAAGGTCCAAGGTCAAAGATCCAAGGTCAAAGGTCCAAGGTTCAAGGTCCAAGGTCCAAGGTCCAAGGTCAAAGGTCCAAGGTCCAAGGTCAAAGGTCAAAGGTCAAAGGTCAAGGTCAAGGTCAAAGGTCAAGGTCAAGGTCAAAGGTCAAAGGTCAAAGGTCAAAGGTCAAAGGTCAAGGTCAAAGGTCAAAGGTCAAGGGTCAAAGGTCAAAGGTCGAAGGTCAAAGGTCAAGGGTCAAAGGTCAAAGGTCAAAGGTCAAAGGTCAAAGGTCAAAGGTCAAGGTCAAAGGTCAAGGGTCAAAGGTCAAAGGTCAAAGGTCAAAGGTCAAAGGTCAAGGTCAAAGGTCAAAGGTCAAGGGTCAAAGGTCAAAGGTCCAAGGTCAAAGATCCAAGGTCAAAGGTCCAAGGTTCAAGGTCCAAGGTCCAAAGTCAAACGTCCAAGGTCAAAGGTCCAAGGTCCAAGGTCCAAGGTCAAAGGTCAAGGTCAAGGTCAAGGTCAAGGTCAAGGTCAAGGTCAAGGTCAAGGTCAAGGTCAAGGTCAAGGTCAAAGGTCAAAGGTTAAAGGTCAAGGGTCAAAGGTCAAAGGTCAAAGGTCAAAGGTCAAAGGTCAAAGGTCAAGGTCAAGGTCAAGGGTCAAGGGTCAAGGTCATTGTCAAGGTCAAAGGTCAAAGGTCAAATGTCCAAGGTCCAAGGTCAAAGGTCAAAGGTCCCAGGTCCAAGGTCAAGGTCAAAGGTCAAGGTCAAGGTCAAAGGTCCAAAGGTCAAGGTCAAGGTCAAGGTCAAGGTCAAGGTCAAACGTCAAAGGTCAAGGTCAAGGTCAAGGTCAAGGTCAAGGTCAAGGTCAAGGTCAAGGTCAAGGTCAAGGTCAAGGTCAAGGTCAAGGTCAAGGTCAAGGTCAAGGTCAAGGTCAAAGGTCAAGGGTCAAGGGTCAAGGTCAAAGGTCAAAGGTCCAAGGTCCAAGGACAAGGTCAAGGTCAAGGTCAAAGGTCAAAGGTCAAAGGTCAAAGGTCAAAGGTCAAGGTCAAAGGTCAAAGGTCAAGGTCAAGGTCAAAGGTCAAAGGTCAAGGTCAAAGGTCAAAGGTCAAAGGTCAAGGGTCAAAGGTCAAGGTCAAGGTCAAGGTCAAGGTCAAGGTCAAGGTCAAGGTCAAGGTCAAGGTCAAGGTCAAGGTCAAGGTCAAGGTCAAGGTCAAGGTCAAGGTCAAGGTCAAGGTCAAGGTCAAGGTCAAGGTCAAGGTCAAGGTCAAGGTCAAGGTCAAAGGTCCAAGGTCCAAGGTTCAAGGTCAAGGGTCAAGGGTCAAAGGGCAAAGGGCAAAGGTCCAAGGTCCAAGGTCCAAAGGTCCAAGGTCCAAGGTCCAAGGTCCAAGGTCCAAGGTCAAAGGTCCAAAGTCAAAGGTCAAAGGTCAATGGTCAAAGGTCAAGGTAAAAGGTCAAGGTCAAGGTCAAAGGTCAATGGTCAAAGGTCAAGGTAAAGGTCAAAGGTCAAAGGTCAAGGGTCAAAGGTCAAAGGTCAAAGGTCAAGGGTCAAAGGTCAAAGGTCAAAGGTCAAAGGTCAAGGTCAAAGGTCAAGGGTCAAAGGTCAAAGGTCCAAGGTCAAAGATCCAAGGTCAAAGGTCCAAGGTTCAAGGTCCAAGGTCCAA
Source organism: Drosophila monieri (assembly GCA_035047585.1). NCBI lineage: Eukaryota > Metazoa > Arthropoda > Insecta > Diptera > Drosophilidae > Drosophila > Drosophila monieri. The sequence goes on from JAWNPJ010000038.1 coordinate 161,488, forward strand.
AGTCAAACGTCCAAGGTCAAAGGTCCAAGGTCCAAGGTCCAAGGTCAAAGGTCAAGGTCAAGGTCAAGGTCAAGGTCAAGGTCAAAGGTCAAAGGTTAAAGGTCAAGGGTCAAAGGTCAAAGGTCAAAGGTCAAAGGTCAAAGGTCAAAGGTCAAAGGTCAAGGTGAAGGGTCAAGGTCATTGTCAAGGTCAAAGGTCAAAGGTCAAATGTCAAATGTCCAAGGTCAAAGGTCAAAGGTCAAAGGTCCCAGGTCCAAGGTCAAGGTCAAAGGTCAAGGTCAAGGTCAAAGGTCCAAAGGTCCAAAGGTCAAGGTCAAGGTCAAGGTCAAGGTCAAGGTCAAGGTCAAAGGTCAAAGGTCAAGGTCAAGGTAAAGGTCAAGGTCAAGGTCAAGGTCAAGGTCAAGGTCAAGGTCAAGGTCAAAGGTCCAAGGTCCAAGGTCCAAGGACAAGGTCAAGGTCAAAGGTCAAAGGTCAAAGGTCAAGGTCAAAGGTCAAAGGTCAAAGGTCAAGGTCAAAGGTCAAAGGTCAAAGGTCAAAGGTCAAGGTCAAAGGTCAAAGGTCAAAGGTCAAGGGTCAAAGGTCAAAGGTCGAAGGTCAAAGGTCAAGGGTCAAAGGTCAAAGGTCAAGGTCAAAGGTCAAGGGTCAAAGGTCAAAGGTCAAAGGTCCAAGGTCAAAGATCCAAGGTCAAAGGTCCAAGGTTCAAGGTCCAAGGTCCAAAGTCAAACGTCCAAGGTCAAAGGTCCAAGGTCCAAGGTCCAAGGTCACAAGGTCAAGGTCAAGGTCAAGGTCAAGGTCAAGGTCAAGGTCAAGGTCAAAGGTCAAAGGTTAAAGGTCAAGGGTCAAAGGTCAAAGGTCAAAGGTCAAAGGTCAAAGGTCAAAGGTCAAAGGTCAAAGGTCAAGGTCAAGGGTCAAGGGTCAAGGTCATTGTCAAGGTCAAAGGTCAAAGGTCAAATGTCCAAGGTCCAAGGTCAAAGGTCAAAGGTCAAAGGTCAAAGGTCAAGGTCAAAGGTCAAGGTCAAGGTACAGGTCAAAGGTCAAAGGTCAAAGGTCAAAGGTCAAGGTCAAAGTCAAAGGTCAAAGGTCAAAGGTCAAAGGTCAAGGGTCAAAGGTCAAAGGTCAAACGTCAAAGGTCAAGGTCAAAGGTCAAAGGTCAAAGGTAAAGGTCAAGGTCAAGGTCAAGGTCAAAGGTCAAAGGTCAAATGTCCAAGGTCCAAGGTCAAAGGTCAAAGGTCCCAGGTCCAAGGTCAAGGTCAAAGGTCAAGGTCAAGGTCAAAGGTCCAAAGGTCAAGGTCAAGGTCAAGGTCAAGGTCAAGGTCAAGGTCAAGGTCAAGGTCAAGGTCAAGGTCAAGGTCAAAGGTTAATGGTCAAAGGTCAAGGGTCAAAGGTCAAAGGTCAAGGTCAAAGGTCAAGGGTCAAAGGTCAAAGGTCCAAGGTCAAAGATCCAAGGTCAAAGATCCAAGGTCAAAGGTCCAAGGTTCAAGGTCCAAGGTCCAAGGTCCAAGGTCAAAGGTCCAAGGTCCAAGGTCAAAGGTCAAAGGTCAAAGGTCAAAGGTCAAAGGTCAAAGGTCAAAGGTCAAGGTCAAAGGTCAAGGTCAAGGTCCAAAGGTCCAAAAGTCAAGGTCAAGGTCAAGGTCAAGGTCAAGGTCAAGGTCAAGGTCAAACGTCAAAGGTCAAGGTCAAGGTCAAGGTCAAGGTCAAGGTCAAGGTCAAGGTCAAGGTCAAGGTCAAGGTCAAAGGTCAAGGGTCAAGGGTCAAGGTCAAAGGTCAAAGGTCAAAGGTCCAAGGTCCAAGGACAAGGTCAAGGTCAAGGTCAAAGGTCAAAGGTCAAAGGTCAAAGGTCAAGGTCAAAGGTCAAAGGTCAAAGGTCAAGGGTCAAAGGTCAAAGGTCGAAGGTCAAAGGTCAAGGGTCAAAGGTCAAAGGTCAAGGTCAAAGGTCAAGGGTCAAAGGTCAAAGGTCAAAGGTCCAAGGTCCAAGGTCCAAGGTCCAAGGTCCAATGTCAAAGGTCCAAGGTCAAAGGTCCAAGGTCCAAGGTCAAAGGTCAAAGGTCAAGGGTCAAGGGTCAAGGTCATTGTCAAGGTCAAAGGTCAAAGGTCAAAGGTCAAATGTCCAAGGTCCAAGGTCAAAGGTCAAAGGTCAAAGGTCAAAGGTCAAGGTCAAGGTCAAAGGTCAAGGTCAAGGTCAAGGTCAAAGGTCAAAGGTCAAAGGTCAAAGGTCAAGGTCAAAGTCAAAGGTCAAAGGTCAAAGGTCAAAGGTCAAGGGTCAAAGGTCAAAGGTCAAACGTCAAAGGTCAAGGTCAAAGGTCAAAGGTCAAAGGTCAAAGGTCAAAGGTCAAGGCCAAAGGTCAAAGGTCAAAGGTCAAGGTCAAGGTCAAGGTCAAGGGTCAAAGCTCAAAGGTTAAAGCTTAAAGGTTAAAGGTCAAAGGTCAAAGGTCAAAGGTCAAGGTCAAAGGTCAAAGGTCAAGGTCAAAGGTCAAGGTCAAAGGTCCAAGGTCCAAGGTCAAGGGTCAAAGGTCAAAGGTCAAAGGTCCAAGGTCAAGGTCAAAGGTCAAAGGTCAAAGGTCAAGGTCAAGGTCAAAGGTCAAAGGTCAAAGGTCAAAGGTCAAAGGTCAAGGGTCAAAGGTCAAAGGTCGAAGGTCAAAGGTCAAGGGTCAAAGGTCAAAGGTCAAGGTCAAAGGTCAAGGGTCAAAGGTCAAAGGTCAAAGGTCCAAGGTCAAAGATCCAAGGTCAAAGGTCAAAGGTCAAAGGTCAAAGGTCAAAGGTCAAAGGTCAAAGGTCAAGGTCAAGGTCAAGGGTCAAGGGTCAAGGTCATTGTCAAGGTCAAAGGTCAAAGGTCAAAGGTCAAAGGTCAAATGTCCAAGGTCCAAGGTCAAAGGTCAAAGGTCAAAGGTCAAAGGTCAAAGGTCAAAGGTCAAAGGTCAAAGGTCAAGGTCAAAGGTCAAGGTCAAGGTCAAGGTCAAAGGTCAAAGGTCAAAGGTCAAAGGTCAAGGTCAAAGTCAAAGGTCAAAGGTCAAAGGTCAAAGGTCAAGGGTCAAAGGTCAAAGGTCAAACGTCAAAGGTCAAGGTCAAAGGTCAAAGGTCAAAGGTCAAAGGTCAAAGGTCAAAGGTCAAGGTCAAAGGTCAAAGGTCAAAGGTCAAGGTCAAGGTCAAGGTCAAGGGTCAAAGCTCAAAGGTTAAAGCTTAAAGGTTAAAGGTCAAAGGTCAAAGGTCAAGGTCAAAGGTCAAGGTCAAAGGTCAAGGTCAAAGGTCCAAGGTCCAAGGTCCAAGGTCAAGGGTCAAGGGTCAAAGGTCAAAGGTCCAAGGTCAAGGTCAAGATCAAAGGTTAATGGTCAAAGGCCAAAGGCCAAAGGTCAAAGGTCCAAGGTCAAAGGTCCCAGGTCCAAGGTCAAGGTCAAAGGTCAAGGTCAAGGTCAAAGGTCCAAAGGTCAAGGTCAAGGTCAAGGTCAAGGTCAAACGTCAAAGGTCAAGGTCAAGGTCAAAGGTCAAAGGTCAAAGGTCAAAGGACAAAGGTCAAAGGTCAAAGGTCAAAGGTCAAGGTCAAGGTCAAGGTCAAAGGTCAAAGGTCAAAGGTCAAGGTCAAGGTCAAAGGTCAAAGGTCAAAGGTCAAGGGTCAAAGGTCAAAGGTCAAAGGTCAAGGTCAAGGGTCAAGGTCAAGGTCAAGGTCAAAGCACAAAGCTCAAAGGTTAAAGCTCAAAGGTTAAAGCTTAAAGGTTAAGGGTCAAGGTCAAAGGTCAAGGGTCAAAGGTCAAAGGTCGAAGGTCAAAGGTCAAGGGTCAAAGGTCAAAGGTCAAAGGTCAAAGGTCAAGGTCAAAGGTCAAGGGTCAAAGGTCAAGGGTGAAAGGTCAAAGGTCAAAGGTCAAAGGTCAAAGGTCAAAGGTCAAGGTCAAGGTCAAGGGTCAAGGGTCAAGGGTCAAGGGTCAAGGTCATTGTCAAGGTCAAAGGTCAAAGGTCAAAGGTCAAATGTCCAAGGTCCAAGGTCAAAGGTCAAAGGTCAAAGGTCCAAGGTCAAAGGTCAAAGGTCAAGGTCAAGGTCAAGGTCAAAGGTCAAAGGTCAAAGGTCAAAGGTCAAGGTCAAGGTCAAAGGTCAAAGGTCAAAGGTCAAGGGTCAAAGGTCAAACGTCAAAGGTCAAGGTCAAAGGTCAAAGGTCAAAGGTCAAGGTCAAAGGTCAAAGGTCAAAGGTCAAGGTCAAGGTCAAGGGTCAAAGCTTAAAGGTTAAAGCTTAAAGGTTAAAGGTCAAAGGTCAAAGGTCAAGGTCAAAGGTCAAGGTCAAAGGTCAAGGTCAAAGGTCCAAGGTCGAAGGTCAAGGGTCAAAGGTCAAAGGTCCAAGGTCCAAGGTCAAGGTCAAGGTCAAGGTCAAAGGTTAATGGTCAAAGGCCAAAGGTCAAAGGTCAAAGGTCCAAGGTCAAAGGTCCAAGGTCCAAGGTCAAGGTCAAAGGTCAAGGTCAAGGTCAAGGTCAAGGTCAAAGGTCCAGGGTCAAGGGTCAAGGTCAAAGGTCAAAGGTCCAAGGTCAAAGGTCCCAGGTCAAAGGTCCAAGGCCCAAGGTCAAGGTCAAGGTCAAGGTCAAAGGTTAATGGTCAAAGGCCAAAGGTCAAAGGTCAAAGGTCCAAGGTCAAAGGTCCAAGGTCCAAGGTCAAGGTCAAAGGTCAAGGTCAAGGTCAAGGTCAAGGGTCAAGGTCAAAGGTTAATGGTCAAAGGCCAAAGGTCAAAGGTCAAAGGTCAAAGGTCAAGGTCAAGGTCAAGGTCAAAGGTCAAAGGTCAAAGGTCAAGGTCAAGGTCAAAGGTCAAAGGTCAAAGGTCAAAGGTCAAGGTCAAGGTCAAGGTCAAGGTCAAGGTCAAGGTCAAGGTCAAGGGTCAAGGGTCAAAGCACAAAGGTTAAAGCTTAAAGCTTAAAGGTCAAAGGTCAAAGGTCAAGGTCAAAGGTCAAGGTCAAGGTCAAGGTCAAGGTCAAGGTCAAGGTCAAGGTCAAGGTCAAGGTCAAGGTCAAGGTCAAGGTCAAGGTCAAGGTCAAGGTCAAGGTCAAGGTCAAGGTCAAGGTCAAGGTCAAGGTCAAGGTCAAGGTCAAGGTCAAGGTCAAGGTCAAGGTCAAGGTCAAGGTCAAGGTCAAGGTCAAGGTCAAGGGTCAAGGGTCAAGGTCAAAGGTCAAGGCAAGGTCAAAGGTCAAAGGTCAAGGTCAAAGGTCAAAGGTCAAGGGTCAAAGGTCAAAGGTCAAGGGTCAAGGGTCAAGGGTCAAAGGTCAAAGGTCAAAGGTCAAGGTCAAAGGTCAAGGTCAAAGGTCAAGGGTCAAAGGTCAAAGGTCAAGGTCAAAGGTCAAGGGTCAAAGGTCAAAGGTCCAAGGTCAAAGATCCAAGGTCAAAGGTCCAAGGTTCAAGGTCCAAGGTCCAAGGTCCAAGGTCAAAGGTCCAAGGTCCAAGGTCAAAGGTCAAAGGTCAAAGGTCAAGGTCAAGGTCAAAGGTCAAGGTCAAGGTCAAAGGTCAAAGGTCAAAGGTCAAAGGTCAAAGGTCAAAGGTCAAGGTCAAAGGTCAAAGGTCAAGGGTCAAAGGTCAAAGGTCGAAGGTCAAAGGTCAAGGGTCAAAGGTCAAAGGTCAAAGGTCAAAGGTCAAAGGTCAAAGGTCAAGGTCAAAGGTCAAGGGTCAAAGGTCAAAGGTCAAAGGTCAAAGGTCAAGGTCAAAGGTCAAAGGTCAAGGGTCAAAGGTCAAAGGTCCAAGGTCAAAGATCCAAGGTCAAAGGTCCAAGGTTCAAGGTCCAAGGTCCAAAGTCAAACGTCCAAGGTCAAAGGTCCAAGGTCCAAGGTCCAAGGTCAAAGGTCAAGGTCAAGGTCAAGGTCAAGGTCAAGGTCAAGGTCAAGGTCAAGGTCAAGGTCAAAGGTCAAAGGTTAAAGGTCAAGGGTCAAAGGTCAAAGGTCAAAGGTCAAAGGTCAAAGGTCAAAGGTCAAGGTCAAGGTCAAGGGTCAAGGGTCAAGGTCATTGTCAAGGTCAAAGGTCAAAGGTCAAATGTCCAAGGTCCAAGGTCAAAGGTCAAAGGTCCCAGGTCCAAGGTCAAGGTCAAAGGTCAAGGTCAAGGTCAAAGGTCCAAAGGTCAAGGTCAAGGTCAAGGTCAAGGTCAAGGTCAAACGTCAAAGGTCAAGGTCAAGGTCAAGGTCAAGGTCAAGGTCAAGGTCAAGGTCAAGGTCAAGGTCAAGGTCAAGGTCAAGGTCAAAGGTCAAGGGTCAAGGGTCAAGGTCAAAGGTCAAAGGTCCAAGGTCCAAGGACAAGGTCAAGGTCAAGGTCAAAGGTCAAAGGTCAAAGGTCAAAGGTCAAAGGTCAAGGTCAAAGGTCAAAGGTCAAGGTCAAGGTCAAAGGTCAAAGGTCAAGGTCAAAGGTCAAAGGTCAAAGGTCAAGGGTCAAAGGTCAAGGTCAAGGTCAAGGTCAAGGTCATGGTCAAGGTCAAGGTCAAGGTCAAGGTCAAGGTCAAGGTCAAGGTCAAGGTCAAGGTCAAGGTCAAGGTCAAGGTCAAGGTCAAGGTCAAGGTCAAGGTCAAGGTCAAGGTCAAGGTCAAAGGTCCAAGGTCCAAGGTTCAAGGTCAAGGGTCAAGGGTCAAAGGGCAAAGGGCAAAGGTCCAAGGTCCAAGGTCCAAAGGTCCAAGGTCCAAGGTCCAAGGTCCAAGGTCCAAGGTCAAAGGTCCAAAGTCAAAGGTCAAAGGTCAAAGGTCAAAGGTCAAGGTCAAAGGTCAAGGTCAAGGTCAAAGGTCAAAGGTCAAAGGTCAAGGTCAAAGGTCAAAGGTCAAAGGTCAAGGGTCAAAGGTCAAAGGTCAAAGGTCAAGGGTCAAAGGTCAAAGGTCAAAGGTCAAAGGTCAAGGTCAAAGGTCAAGGGTCAAAGGTCAAAGGTCCAAGGTCAAAGATCCAAGGTCAAAGGTCCAAGGTTCAAGGTCCAAGGTCCAAAGTCAAACGTCCAAGGTCAAAGGTCCAAGGTCCAAGGTCCAAGGTCAAAGGTCAAGGTCAAGGTCAAGGTCAAGGTCAAGGTCAAAGGTCAAAGGTTAAAGGTCAAGGGTCAAAGGTCAAAGGTCAAAGGTCAAAGGTCAAAGGTCAAAGGTCAAAGGTCAAAGGTCAAGGTGAAGGGTCAAGGTCATTGTCAAGGTCAAAGGTCAAAGGTCAAATGTCAAATGTCCAAGGTCAAAGGTCAAAGGTCAAAGGTCCCAGGTCCAAGGTCAAGGTCAAAGGTCAAGGTCAAGGTCAAAGGTCCAAAGGTCCAAAGGTCAAGGTCAAGGTCAAGGTCAAGGTCAAGGTCAAGGTCAAACGTCAAATGTCAAGGTCAAGGTGAAGGTCAATGTCAAGGTCAAGGTCAAGGTCAAGGTCAAGGTCAAGGTCAAGGTCAAAGGTCCAAGGTCCAAGGTCCAAGGACAAGGTCAAGGTCAAAGGTCAAAGGTCAAAGGTCAAGGTCAAAGGTCAAAGGTCAAAGGTCAAGGTCAAAGGTCAAAGGTCAAAGGTCAAAGGTCAAGGTCAAAGGTCAAAGGTCAAAGGTCAAGGGTCAAAGGTCAAAGGTCGAAGGTCAAAGGTCAAGGGTCAAAGGTCAAAGGTCAAGGTCAAAGGTCAAGGGTCAAAGGTCAAAGGTCAAAGGTCCAAGGTCAAAGATCCAAGGTCAAAGGTCCAAGGTTCAAGGTCCAAGGTCCAAAGTCAAACGTCCAAGGTCAAAGGTCCAAGGTCCAAGGTCCAAGGTCAAAGGTCAAGGTCAAGGTCAAGGTCAAGGTCAAGGTCAAGGTCAAGGTCAAAGGTCAAAGGTTAAAGGTCAAGGGTCAAAGGTCAAAGGTCAAAGGTCAAAGGTCAAAGGTCAAAGGTCAAAGGTCAAAGGTCAAAGGTCAAGGTCAAAGGTCAAAGGTCAAAGGTCAAAGGTCAAGGTCAAAGGTCAAAGGTCAAAGGTCAAAGGTCAAAGGTCAAGGTCAAAGGTCAAGGTCAAAGTCAAAGGTCAAAGGTCAAAGGTCAAGGGTCAAAGGTCAAAGGTCAAACGTCAAAGGTCAAGGTCAAAGGTCAAAGGTTAAAGCTTAAAGGTTAAAGGTCAAAGGTCAAAGGTCAAAGGTCAAGGTCAAAGGTCAAGGTCAAGGTACAGGTCAAAGGTCAAAGGTCAAAGGTCAAAGGTCAAGGTCAAAGTCAAAGGTCAAAGGTCAAAGGTCAAGGGTCAAAGGTCAAAGGTCAAACGTCAAAGGTCAAGGTCAAAGGTCAAAGGTCAAAGGTCAAAGGTCAAGGTCAAAGGTCAAAGGTCAAAGGTCAAAGGTCAAAGGTCAAGGTCAAGGTCAAGGGTCAAAGCTCAAAGGTTAAAGCTTAAAGGTTAAAGGTCAAAGGTCAAAGGTCAAAGGTCAAGGTCAAAGGTCAAGGTCAAAGGTCAAGGTCAAAGGTCAAGGGTCAAAGGTCAAAGGTCAAAGGTCAAAGGTCAAAGGTCAAAGGTCAAGGTCAAGGTCAAAGGTCAAAGGTCAAAGGTCAAAGGTCAAAGGTCAAGGGTCAAAGGTCAAAGGTCAAAGGTCAAAGGTCAAAGGTCAAGGTCAAGG
>JAWNPJ010000038.1:175000-225000 GCA_035047585.1 Drosophila monieri
GGTCAAGGGTCAAAGGTCAAGGGTCAAAGGTCAAGGGTGAAAGGTCAAAGGTCAAAGGTCAAAGGTCAAAGGTCAAAGGTCAAGGTCAAGGTCAGGGGTCAAGGGTCAAGGGTCAAGGTCAAGGTCACTGTCAAGGTCAAAGGTCAAAGGTCAAAGGTCAAAGGTCAAAGGTCAAAGGTCAAAGGTCAAGGTCAAAGGTCAAGGTCAAGGTCAAAGGTCAAAGGTCAAAGGTCAAAGGTCAAAGGTCAAAGGTCAAGGTCAAGGTCAAAGGTCAAAGGTCAAAGGTCAAGGGTCAAAGGTCAAAGGTCAAACGTCAAAGGTCAAGGTCAAAGGTCAAAGGTCAAGGTCAAAGGTCAAAGGTCAAAGGTCAAGGTCAAGGTCAAGGTCAAGGTCAAGGGTCAAAGCTCAAAGGATAAAGCTTAAAGGTTAAAGGTCAAAGGTCAAAGGTCAAGGTCAAAGGTCAAGGTCAAAGGTCAAGGTCAAAGGTCCAAGGTCCAAGGTCAAGGGTCAAGGGTCAAAGGTCAAAGGTCCAAGGTCCAAGGTCAAGGTCAAGGTCAAAGGTTAATGGTCAAAGGCCAAAGGTCAAAGGTCAAAGGTCCAAGGTCAAAGGTCCAAGGTCCAAGGTCAAGGTCAAGGTCAAAGGTCAAGGTCAAGGTCAAGGTCAAGGTCAAAGGTCCAGGGTCAAGGGTCAAGGTCAAAGGTCAAAGGTCCAAGGTCAAAGGTCCAAGGTCCCAGGTCAAAGGTCAAAGGTCAAGGTCAAGGTCAAGGTCAAGGTCAAAGCACAAAGCACAACTCTCACAGTTTAACGATTAAAGGTTAAAGGTCAAAGGTCAAAGGTCAAAGGTCAAGGTCAAGGTCAAGGTCAAGGTCAAGGGTCAAGGGTCAAAGCACAAAGGTTAAAGCTTAAAGCTTAAAGGTCAAAGGTCAAAGGTCAAGGTCAAAGGTCAAGGTCAAGGTCAAGGTCAAGGTCAAGGTCAAGGTCAAGGTCAAGGTCAAGGTCAAGGTCAAGGTCAAGGTCAAGGTCAAGGTCAAGGTCAAGGTCAAGGTCAAGGTCAAGGTCAAGGTCAAGGTCAAGGTCAAGGTCAAGATCAAGGTCAAGGTCAAGGTCAAGGTCAAGGTCAAGGTCAAGGTCAAGGTCAAGGTCAAGGTCAAGGTCAAGGTCAAGGTCAAGGTCAAGGTCAAGGTCAAGGTCAAGGTCAAGGTCAAGGTCAAGGTCAAGGTCAAGGTCAAGGTCAAGGTCAAGGTCAAGGTCAAGGTCAAGGTCAAGGTCAAGGTCAAGGTCAAGGTCAAAGGTCAAAGGTTAAAGGTCAAGGGTCAAAGATCAAAGGTCAAAGGTCAAAGGTCAAAGGTCAAAGGTCAAGGTCAAGGGTCAAGGGTCAAGGTCATTGTCAAGGTCAAAGGTCAAAGGTCAAATGTCCAAGGTCCAAGGTCAAAGGTCAAAGGTCAAGGCCAAAGGTCAAGGTCAAGGTCAAAGCACAAAGCACAAAGCTCAAAGGTTAAAGCTTAAAGGTTAAAGGTCAAAGGTCAAAGGTCAAAGGTCAAGGTCAAGGTCAAGGTCAAGGTCAAGGGTCAAAGCACAAAGGTTAAAGCTTAAAGCTTAAAGGTCAAAGGTCAAGGTCAAAGTCAAAGGTCAAAGGTCAAAGGTCAAAGGTCAAGGGTCAAAGGTCAAAGGTCAAACGTCAAAGGTCAAGGTCAAAGGTCAAAGGTCAAAGGTCAAAGGTCAAAGGTCAAAGGTCAAGGTCAAAGGTCAAAGGTCAAAGGTCAAGGTCAAGGTCAAGGTCAAGGGTCAAAGCTCAAAGGTTAAAGCTTAAAGGTTAAAGGTCAAAGGTCAAAGGTCAAAGGTCAAGGTCAAAGGTCAAGGTCAAAGGTCAAGGTCAAAGGTCCAAGGTCCAAGGTCAAGGGTCAAGGGTCAAAGGTCAAAGGTCCAAGGTCAAGGTCAAGGTCAAAGGTTAATGGTCAAAGGCCAAAGGCCAAAGGTCAAAGGTCCAAGGTCAAAGGTCCCAGGTCCAAGGTCAAGGTCAAAGGTCAAGGTCAAGGTCAAAGGTCCAAAGGTCAAGGTCAAGGTCAAGGTCAAGGTCAAACGTCAAAGGTCAAGGTCAAAGGTCAAAGGTCAAAGGTCAAAGGTCAAAGGTCAAAGGTCAAAGGTCAAGGGTCAAAGGTCAAAGGTCAAAGGTCAAGGTCAAGGGTCAAGGTCAAGGTCAAAGCACAAAGCTCAAAGGTTAAAGCTCAAAGGTTAAAGCTTAAAGGTTAAGGGTCAAGGTCAAAGGTCAAGGGTCAAAGGTCAAAGGTCAAAGGTCAAGGGTCAAAGGTCAAAGGTCAAAGGTCAAAGGTCAAGGGTCAAAGGTCAAGGGTCAAAGGTCAAGGGTGAAAGGTCAAAGGTGAAAGGTCAAAGGTCAAAGGTCAAAGGTCAAAGGTCAAAGGTCAAGGTCAAGGTCAGGGGTCAAGGGTCAAGGGTCAAGGGTCAAGGGTCAAGGTCATTGTCAAGGTCAAAGGTCAAAGGTCAAAGGTCAAATGTCCAAGGTCCAAGGTCAAAGGTCAAAGGTCAAAGGTCAAAGGTCAAGGGTCAAAGGTCAAAGGTCAAGGTCAAAGGTCAAGGTCAAGGTCAAGGTCAAAGGTCAAAGGTCAAAGGTCAAAGGTCAAAGGTCAAAGGTCAAGGTCAAGGTCAAAGGTCAAAGGTCAAAGGTCAAGGGTCAAAGGTCAAAGGTCAAACGTCAAAGGTCAAGGTCAAAGGTCAAAGGTCAAAGGTCAAGGTCAAAGGTCAAAGGTCAAAGGTCAAGGTCAAAGGTCAAAGGTCAAAGGTCAAAGGTCAAGGTCAAAGGTCAAGGTCAAGGTCAAGGTCAAAGGTCAAAGGTCAAAGGTCAAAGGTCAAAGGTCAAAGGTCAAGGTCAAGGTCAAAGGTCAAAGGTCAAAGGTCAAGGGTCAAAGGTCAAAGGTCAAAGGTCAAAGGTCAAGGTCAAAGGTCAAAGGTCAAAGGTCAAGGTCAAAGGTCAAAGGTCAAAGGTCAAGGTCAAGGTCAAGGTCAAGGTCAAGGGTCAAAGCTCAAAGGATAAAGCTTAAAGGTTAAAGGTCAAAGGTCAAAGGTCAAGGTCAAAGGTCAAGGGTCAAGGTCAAAGGTCAAGGTCAAAGGTCCAAGGTCCAAGGTCAAGGGTCAAGGGTCAAAGGTCAAAGGTCCAAGGTCCAAGGTCAAGGTCAAGGTCAAAGGTTAATGGTCAAAGGCAAAAGGTCAAAGGTCAAAGGTCCAAGGTCAAAGGTCCAAGGTCCAAGGTCAAGGTCAAGGTCAAAGGTCAAGGTCAAGGTCAAGGTCAAGGTCAAAGGTCCAGGGTCAAGGGTCAAGGTCAAAGGTCAAAGGTCCAAGGTCAAAGGTCCAAGGTCCCAGGTCAAAGGTCAAAGGTCAAGGTCAAGGTCAAGGTCAAGGTCAAAGCAGAAAGCACAAAGCTCAAAGGTTAAAGCTTAAAGGTTAAAGGTCAAAGGTCAAAGGTCAAAGGTCAAGGTCAAGGTCAAGGTCAAGGTCAAGGTCAAGGGTCAAGGGTCAAAGCACAAAGGTTAAAGCTTAAAGCTTAAAGGTCAAAGGTCAAAGGTCAAGGTCAAAGGTCAAGGTCAAGGTCAAGGTCAAGGTCAAGGTCAAGGTCAAGGTCAAGGTCAAGGTCAAGGTCAAGGTCAAGGTCAAGGTCAAGGTCAAGGTCAAGGTCAAGGTCAAGGTCAAGGTCAAGGTCAAGGTCAAGGTCAAGGTCAAGATCAAGGTCAAGGTCAAGGTCAAGGTCAAGGTCAAGGTCAAGGTCAAGGTCAAGGTCAAGGTCAAGGTCAAGGTCAAGGTCAAGGTCAAGGTCAAGGTCAAGGTCAAGGTCAAGGTCAAGGTCAAGGTCAAGGGTCAAGGTCAAAGGTCAAGGCAAGGTCAAAGGTCAAAGGTCAAGGTCAAAGGTCAAAGGTCAAGGGTCAAAGGTCAAAGGTCAAGGGTCAAAGGTCAAAGGTCAAGGGTCAAGGGTCAAAGGTCAAAGGTCAAAGGTCAAGGTCAAAGGTCAAGGGTCAAAGGTCAAAGGTCCAAGGTCAAAGATCCAAGGTCAAAGGTCCAAGGTTCAAGGTCAAAGGTCCAAGGTCCAAGGTCAAAGGTCAAAGGTCAAAGGTCAAAGGTCAAAGGTCAAGGTCAAAGGTCAAGGTCAAGGTCAAAGGTCAAAGGTCAAAGGTCAAAGGTCAAAGGTCAAGGTCAAAGGTCAAAGGTCAAGGGTCAAAGGTCAAAGGTCGAAGGTCAAAGGTCAAGGGTCAAAGGTCAAAGGTCAAAGGTCAAAGGTCAAAGGTCAAGGTCAAAGGTCAAGGGTCAAAGGTCAAAGGTCCAAGGTCAAAGATCCAAGGTCAAAGGTCCAAGGTTCAAGGTCCAAGGTCCAAAGTCAAACGTCCAAGGTCAAAGGTCCAAGGTCCAAGGTCCAAGGTCAAAGGTCAAGGTCAAGGTCAAGGTCAAGGTCAAGGTCAAGGTCAAGGTCAAGGTCAAGGTCAAGGTCAAGGTCAAAGGTCAAAGGTTAAAGGTCAAGGGTCAAAGGTCAAAGGTCAAAGGTCAAAGGTCAAAGGTCAAAGGTCAAAGGTCAAGGTCAAGGGTCAAGGGTCAAGGTCATTGTCAAGGTCAAAGGTCAAAGGTCAAATGTCCAAGGTCAAAGGTCAAAGGTCAAAGGTCAAAGGTCCCAGGTCCAAGGTCAAGGTCAAAGGTCAAGGTCAAGGTCAAAGGTCCAAAGGTCCAAAGGTCAAGGTCAAGGTCAAGGTCAAGGTCAAGGTCAAGGTCAAGGTCAAACGTCAAAGGTCAAGGTCAAGGTCAAGGTCAAGGTCAAGGTCAAGGTCAAGGTCAAGGTCAAGGTCAAGGTCAAAGGTCAAGGGTCAAGGGTCAAGGTCAAAGGTCAAAGGTCCAAGGTCCAAGGACAAGGTCAAGGTCAAGGTCAAAGGTCAAAGGTCAAAGGTCAAAGGTCAAGGTGAAAGGTCAAAGGTCAAGGTCAAGGTCAAAGGTCAAAGGTCAAAGGTCAAGGTCAAAGGTCAAAGGTCAAAGGTCAAGGGTCAAAGGTCAAAGGTCGAAGGTCAAAGGTCAAGGGTCAAAGGTCAAAGGTCAAAGGTCAAGGTCAAAGGTCAAGGGTCAAAGGTCAAAGGTCAAAGGTCAAAGGTCCAAGGTCAAAGATCCAAGGTCAAAGGTCCAAGGTTCAAGGTCCAAGGTCCAAAGTCAAACGTCCAAGGTCAAAGGTCCAAGGTCCAAGGTCCAAGGTCAAAGGTCAAGGTCAAGGTCAAGGTCAAGGTCAAGGTCAAGGTCAAGGTCAAGGTCAAGGTCAAGGTCAAGGTCAAGGTCAAGGTCAAAGGTCAAAGGTTAAAGGTCAAGGGTCAAAGGTCAAAGGTCAAAGGTCAAAGGTCAAAGGTCAAAGGTCAAAGGTCAAAGGTCAAAGGTCAAGGTCAAGGGTCAAGGGTCAAGGTCATTGTCAAGGTCAAAGGTCAAAGGTCAAATGTCCAAGGTCCAAGGTCAAAGGTCAAAGGTCAAAGGTCCAAGGTCAAAGATCCAAGGTCAAAGGTCCAAGGTTCAAGGTCCAAGGTCCAAAGTCAAGGTCAAGGTCAAGGTCAAGGGTCAAGGGTCAAGGTCAAAGGTCAAGGCAAGGTCAAAGGTCAAAGGTCAAGGTCAAAGGTCAAAGGTCAAAGGTCAATGGTCAAAGGTCAAGGGTCAAGGGTCAAAGGTCAAGGTCAAAGGTCAAGGTCAAAGGTCAAGGTCAAAGGTCATGGGTCAAAGGTCAAAGGTCAAAGGTCAAAGGTCAAGGTCAAAGGTCAAAGGTCAAAGGTCCAAGGTCAAAGATCCAAGGTCAAAGGTCCAAGGTTCAAGGTCCAAGGTCCAAGGTCAAAGGTCCAAGGTCCAAGGTCAAAGGTCAAAGGTCAAAGGTCAAAGGTCAAAGGTCAAGGGTCAAAGGTCAAGGTCAAAGGTCAAGGTCAAGGTCAAAGGTCAAAGGTCAAAGGTCAAAGGTCAAGGTCAAAGGTCAAAGGTCAAGGGTCAAAGGTCAAAGGTCGAAGGTCGAAGGTCAAAGGTCAAGGGTCAAAGGTCATAGGTCAAAGGTCAAGGTCAAAGGTCAAGGGTCAAAGGTCAAAGGTCCAAGGTCAAAGATCCAAGGTCCAAGGTTCAAGGTCCAAGGTCCAAAGTCAAACGTCCAAGGTCAAAGGTCCAAGGTCCAAGGTCCAAGGTCAAAGGTCAAGGTCAAGGTCAAGGTCAAGGTCAAGGTCAAGGTCAAGGTCAAAGGTCAAAGGTTAAAGGTCAAGGGTCAAAGGTCAAAGGTCAAAGGTCAAAGGTCAAAGGTCAAGGTCAAGGTCAAGGGTCAAGGGTCAAGGTCATTGTCAAGGTCAAAGGTCAAAGGTCAAATGTCCAAGGTCCAAGGTCAAAGGTCAAAGGTCAAAGGTCAAAGGTCAAAGGTCCCAGGACCAAGGTCAAGGTCAAAGGTCAAGGTCAAGGTCAAAGGTCCAAAGGTCCAAAGGTCAAGGTCAAGGTCAAGGTCAAGGTCAAGGTCAAGGTCAAGGTCAAGGTCAAGGTCAAGGTCAAGGTCAAAACGTCAAAGGTCAAGGTCAAGGTCAAGGTCAAGGTCAAGGTCAAGGTCAAGGTCAAGGTCAAGGTCAAGGTCAAGGTCAAGGTCAAGGTCAAAGGTCAAGGGTCAAGGGTCAAGGTCAAAGGTCCAAGGTCCAAGGACAAGGTCAAGGTCAAGGTCAAAGGTCAAAGGTCAAAGGTCAAAGGTCAAAGGTCAAAGGTCAAGGTCAAAGGTCAAAGGTCAAGGTCAAGGTCAAAGGTCAAAGGTCAAAGGTCAAGGTCAAAGGTCAAAGGTCAAAGGTCAAAGGTCAAAGGTCAAAGATCCAAGGTCAAAGGTCCAAGGTCAAGGTCAAAGGTCAAGGTCAAAGGTCAAGGTCAAGGTCAAGGTCAAGGTCAAGGTCAAGGTCAAGGTCAAGGTCAAGGTCAAGGTCAAAGGTCAAAGGTTAAAGGTCAAGGGTCAAAGGTCAAAGGTCAAAGGTCAAGGTCAAAGGTCAAAGGTCAAAGGTCAAGGTCAAGGTCAAGGTCAAGGGTCAAAGCTCAAAGGTTAAAGCTTAAAGGTTAAAGGTCAAAGGTCAAAGGTCAAAGGTCAAGGTCAAAGGTCAAGGTCAAAGGTCAAGGTCAAAGGTCCAAGGTCCAAGGTCAAGGGTCAAGGGTCAAAGGTCAAAGGTCCAAGGTCAAGGTCAAGGTCAAAGGTTAATGGTCAAAGGCCAAAGGCCAAAGGTCAAAGGTCCAAGGTCAAAGGTCCCAGGTCCAAGGTCAAAGGTCAAGGTCAAGGTCAAAGGTCCAAAGGTCAAGGTCAAGGTCAAGGTCAAGGTCAAACGTCAAAGGTCAAGGTCAAAGGTCAAAGGTCAAAGGACAAAGGTCAAAGGTCAAAGGTCAAAGGTCAAGGTCAAGGTCAAGGTCAAAGGTCAAAGGTCAAAGGTCAAGGTCAAGGTCAAAGGTCAAAGGTCAAAGGTCAAGGGTCAAAGGTCAAAGGTCAAAGGTCAAGGTCAAGGGTCAAGGTCAAGGTCAAGGTCAAAGCACAAAGCTCAAAGGTTAAAGCTCAAAGGTTAAAGCTTAAAGGTTAAGGGTCAAGGTCAAAGGTCAAGGGTCAAAGGTCAAAGGTCGAAGGTCAAAGGTCAAGGGTCAAAGGTCAAAGGTCAAAGGTCAAGGTCAAAGGTCAAGGGTCAAAGGTCAAGGGTCAAAGGTCAAAGGTCAAAGGTCAAAGGTCAAAGGTCAAGGTCAAGGGTCAAGGGTCAAGGGTCAAGGTCATTGTCAAGGTCAAAGGTCAAAGGTCAAAGGTCAAATGTCCAAGGTCCAAGGTCAAAGGTCAAAGGTCAAAGGTCAAAGGTCAAGGTCAAAGGTCAAAGGTCAAAGGTCAAGGTCAAAGGTCAAGGGTCAAAGGTCAAGGGTCAAAGGTCAAAGGTCAAAGGTCAAAGGTCAAAGGTCAAGGTCAAGGGTCAAGGGTCAAGGGTCAAGGTCATTGTCAAGGTCAAAGGTCAAAGGTCAAAGGTCAAATGTCCAAGGTCCAAGGTCAAAGGTCAAAGGTCAAAGGTCAAAGGTCAAGGTCAAAGGTCAAGGGTCAAAGGTCAAGGGTCAAAGGTCAAAGGTCAAAGGTCAAAGGTCAAGGTCAAGGGTCAAGGGTCAAGGTCATTGTCAAGGTCAAAGGTCAAAGGTCAAACGTCAAAGGTCAAGGTCAAAGGTCAAAGGTCAAAGTCAAAGGTCAAAGGTCAAAGGTCAAGGTCAAGGTCAAGGTCAAGGTCAAGGGTCAAAGCTCAAAGGATAAAGCTTAAAGGTTAAAGGTCAAAGGTCAAAGGTCAAGGTCAAAGGTCAAGGTCAAAGGTCAAGGTCAAAGGTCCAAGGTCCAAGGTCAAGGGTCAAGGGTCAAAGGTCAAAGGTCCAAGGTCCAAGGTCAAGGTCAAGGTCAAGGTCAAGGTCAAGGTCAAGGTCAAAGGTCCAGGGTCAAGGGTCAAGGTCAAAGGTCAAAGGTCCAAGGTCAAAGGTCCAAGGTCAAAGGTCAAAGGTCAAGGTCAAGGTCAAGGTCAAGGTCAAAGCACAAAGCACAAAGCTCAAAGGTTAAAGCTTAAAGGTTAAAGGTCAAAGGTCAAAGGTCAAAGGTCAAGGTCAAGGTCAAGGGTCAAGGGTCAAAGCACAAAGGTTAAAGCTTAAAGCTTAAAGGTCAAAGGTCAAAGGTCAAGGTCAAAGGTCAAGGTCAAGGTCAAGGTCAAGGTCAAGGTCAAGGTCAAGGTCAAGGTCAAGGTCAAGGTCAAGGTCAAGGTCAAGGTCAAGGTCAAGGTCAAGGTCAAGGTCAAGGTCAAGGTCAAGGTCAAGGTCAAGGTCAAGGTCAAGGTCAAGGTCAAGGTCAAGGTCAAGGTCAAGGTCAAGGTCAAGGTCAAGGTCAAGGTCAAGGTCAAGGTCAAGGTCAAGGTCAAGGTCAAGGTCAAGGTCAAGGTCAAGGTCAAGGTCAAGGTCAAGGTCAAGGTCAAGGTCAAGGTCAAGGTCAAGGTCAAGGTCAAGGTCAAGGTCAAGGTCAAGGTCAAGGTCAAGGTCAAAGGTCAAGGTCAAGGTCAAAGGTCAAAGGTCAAAGGTCAAAGGTCAAAGGTCAAGGGTCAAAGGTCAAAGGTCAAAGGTCAAGGTCAAGGGTCAAGGTCAAGGTCAAAGGTCAAGGGTCAAGGGTCAAAGGTCAAAGGTCCAAGGTCAAAGATCCAAGGTCAAAGGTCCAAGGTCAAAGATCCAAGGTCAAAGGTCCAAGGTCAAAGATCCAAGGTCAAAGGTCCAAGGTCAAGGTCAAAGGTCAAGGTCAAGGTCAAAGGTCAAAGGTCAAAGGTCAAGGTCAAGGTCAAGGTCAAGGTCAAGGTCAAGGTCAAGGTCAAGGTCAAAGGTCAAAGGTTAAAGGTCAAGGGTCAAAGGTCAAAGGTCAAAGGTCAAAGGTCAAAGGTCAAGGTCAAGGGTCAAGGGTCAAGGTCATTGTCAAGGTCAAAGGTCAAAGGTCAAATGTCCAAGGTCCAAGGTCAAAGGTCAAAGGTCAAAGGTCAAAGGTCAAAGGTCCCAGGACCAAGGTCAAGGTCAAAGGTCAAGGTCAAGGTCAAAGGTCCAAAGGTCCAAAGGTCAAGGTCAAGGTCAAGGTCAAGGTCAAGGTCAAGGTCAAGGTCAAGGTCAAGGTCAAGGTCAAGGTCAAACGTCAAAGGTCAAGGTCAAGGTCAAGGTCAAGGTCAAGGTCAAGGTCAAGGTCAAGGTCAAGGTCAAGGTCAAGGTCAAGGTCAAGGTCAAGGTCAAAGGTCAAGGGTCAAGGGTCAAGGTCAAAGGTCCAAGGTCCAAGGACAAGGTCAAGGTCAAGGTCAAAGGTCAAAGGTCAAAGGTCAAAGGTCAAAGGTCAAGGTCAAAGGTCAAAGGTCAAGGTCAAGGTCAAAGGTCAAAGGTCAAAGGTCAAGGTCAAAGGTCAAAGGTCAAGGGTCAAAGGTCAAAGGTCGAAGGTCAAAGGTCAAGGGTCAAAGGTCAAAGGTCAAAGGTCAAGGTCAAAGGTCAAGGGTCAAAGGTCAAAGGTCAAAGGTCCAAGGTCAAAGATCCAAGGTCAAAGGTCCAAGGTTCAAGGTCCAAGGTCCAAAGTCAAACGTCCAAGGTCAAAGGTCCAAGGTCCAAGGTCCAAGGTCAAAGGTCAAGGTCAAGGTCAAGGTCAAGGTCAAGGTCAAGGTCAAGGTCAAGGTCAAGGTCAAGGTCAAGGTCAAGGTCAAAGGTCAAAGGTTAAAGGTCAAGGGTCAAAGGTCAAAGGTCAAAGGTCAAAGGTCAAAGGTCAAAGGTCAAGGTCAAGGGTCAAGGGTCAAGGTCATTGTCAAGGTCAAAGGTCAAAGGTCAAAGGTCAAAGGTCAAATGTCCAAGGTCCAAGGTCAAAGGTCAAAGGTCAAAGGTCAAAGGTCAAGGTCAAGGTCAAAGGTCAAGGTCAAGGTCAAGGTCAAGGTCAAAGGTCAAGGTCAAGGTCAAGGTCAAAGGTCAAAGGTCAAAGGTCAAAGGTCAAGGTCAAAGTCAAAGGTCAAAGGTCAAACGTCAAAGGTCAAGGTCAAAGGTCAAAGGTCAAGGTCAAAGGTCAAAGGTCAAAGGTCAAGGTCAAGGTCAAGGTCAAGGGTCAAAGCTCAAAGGTTAAAGCTTAAAGGTTAAAGGTCAAAGGTCAAAGGTCAAGGTCAAAGGTCAAGGTCAAAGGTCAAGGTCAAAGGTCCAAGGTCCAAGGTCAAGGGTCAAGGGTCAAAGGTCAAAGGTCCAAGGTCAGGGTCAAGGTCAAAGGTTAATGGTCAAAGGCCAAAGGCCAAAGGTCAAAGGTCCAAGGTCAAAGGTCCCAGGTCCAAGGTCAAAGGTCAAGGTCAAGGTCAAAGGTCCAAAGGTCAAGGTCAAGGTCAAGGTCAAGGTCAAACGTCAAAGGTCAAGGTCAAAGGTCAAAGGTCAAAGGTCAAAGGACAAAGGTCAAAGGTCAAAGGTCAAGGTCAAGGTCAAGGTCAAAGTTCAAAGGTCAAAGGTCAAGGTCAAGGTCAAAGGTCAAAGGTCAAAGGTCAAAGGTCAAAGGTCAAGGGTCAAAGGTCAAAGGTCAAAGGTCAAGGTCAAGGGTCAAGGTCAAGGTCAAGGTCAAAGCACAAAGCTCAAAGGTTAAAGCTCAAAGGTTAAAGCTTAAAGGTTAAGGGTCAAGGTCAAAGGTCAAGGGTCAAAGGTCAAAGGTCGAAGGTCAAAGGTCAAAGGTCAAAGGTCAAAGGTCAAGGTCAAAGGTCAAGGGTCAAAGGTCAAGGGTCAAAGGTCAAAGGTCAAAGGTCAAAGGTCAAAGGTCAAAGGTCAAGGTCAAGGGTCAAGGGTCAAGGGTCAAGGGTCAAGGTCATTGTCAAGGTCAAAGGTCAAAGGTCAAAGGTCAAATGTCCAAGGTCCAAGGTCAAAGGTCAAAGGTCAAAGGTCAAAGGTCAAGGTCAAAGGTCAAGGGTCAAAGGTCAAGGGTCAAAGGTCAAAGGTCAAAGGTCAAAGGTCAAAGGTCAAGGTCAAGGGTCAAGGGTCAAGGTCATTGTCAAGGTCAAAGGTCAAAGGTCAAACGTCAAAGGTCAAGGTCAAAGGTCAAAGGTCAAAGGTCAAGGTCAAAGGTCAAAGGTCAAAGGTCAAGGTCAAGGTCAAGGTCAAGGTCAAGGGTCAAAGCTCAAAGGATAAAGCTTAAAGGTTAAAGGTCAAAGGTCAAAGGTCAAGGTCAAAGGTCAAGGTCAAAGGTCAAGGTCAAAGGTCCAAGGTCCAAGGTCAAGGGTCAAGGGTCAAAGGTCAAAGGTCCAAGGTCCAAGGTCCAAGGTCCAAGGTCAAGGTCAAGGTCAAAGGTTAATGGTCAAAGGCCAAAGGTCAAAGGTCAAAGGTCCAAGGTCAAAGGTCCAAGGTCCAAGGTCAAGGTCAAAGGTCAAGGTCAAGGTCAAGGTCAAGGTCAAAGGTCCAGGGTCAAGGGTCAAGGTCAAAGGTCAAAGGTCCAAGGTCAAAGGTCCAAGGTCCCAGGTCAAAGGTCAAAGGTCAAGGTCAAGGTCAAGGTCAAGGTCAAAGCACAAAGCACAAAGCTCAAAGGTTAAAGCTTAAAGGTTAAAGGTCAAAGGTCAAAGGTCAAAGGTCAAGGTCAAGGTCAAGGTCAAGGTCAAGGTCAAGGTCAAGGTCAAGGGTCAAGGGTCAAAGCACAAAGGTTAAAGCTTAAAGCTTAAAGGTCAAAGGTCAAAGGTCAAGGTCAAAGGTCAAGGTCAAGGTCAAGGTCAAGGTCAAGGTCAAGGTCAAGGTCAAGGTCAAGGTCAAGGTCAAGGTCAAGGTCAAGGTCAAGGTCAAGGTCAAGGTCAAGGTCAAGGTCAAGGTCAAGGTCAAGGTCAAGGTCAAGGTCAAGGTCAAGGTCAAGGTCAAGGTCAAGGTCAAGGTCAAGGTCAAGGTCAAGGTCAAGGTCAAGGTCAAGGTCAAGGTCAAGGTCAAGGTCAAGGTCAAGGTCAAGGTCAAGGTCAAGGTCAAGGTCAAGGTCAAGGTCAAGGTCAAGGTCAAGGTCAAGGTCAAGGTCAAGGTCAAGGTCAAAGGTCAAGGTCAAGGTCAAAGGTCAAAGGTCAAAGGTCAAAGGTCAAGGGTCAAAGGTCAAAGGTCAAAGGTCAAAGGTCAAGGTCAAGGGTCAAGGTCAAGGTCAAAGGTCAAGGGTCAAAGGTCAAAGGTCCAAGGTCAAAGATCCAAGGTCAAAGGTCCAAGGTCAAAGATCCAAGGTCAAAGGTCCAAGGTCAAGGTCAAAGGTCAAGGTCAAGGTCAAAGGTCAAAGGTCAAAGGTCAAAGGTCAAGGTCAAAGGTCAAGGGTCAAAGGTCAAAGGTCGAAGGTCAAAGGTCAAGGGTCAAAGGTCAAAGGTCAAGGTCAAAGGTCAAAGGTCAAGGGTCAAAGGTCAAAGGTCAAAGGTCCAAGGTCAAAGATCCAAGGTCAAAGGTCCAAGGTTCAAGGTCCAAGGTCCAAAGTCAAACGTTCAAGGTCAAAGGTCCAAGGTCCAAGGTCCAAGGTCAAAGGTCAAGGTCAAGGTCAAGGTCAAGGTCAAGGGTCAAAGGTCAAAGGTCAAAGGTCAAGGTCAAGGTTCAGTAAAATTAACCATACGCTTCTTAAAAGTAAACATAGACTTTTGGGATTCCAAAAAAAAAAGTGTG
Organism: Drosophila monieri; assembly: GCA_035047585.1. NCBI lineage: Eukaryota > Metazoa > Arthropoda > Insecta > Diptera > Drosophilidae > Drosophila > Drosophila monieri. The sequence continues at coordinate 188,154 of JAWNPJ010000038.1, forward strand.
CTTAGAAAATAACCTATAGCTTATTGGATCGTAATGTAAACTTATGCCCTTTTATAGATCTAGTCCTCACTAGGCTACGTACTTTCTCTATGGGTACGCCTAAGAATGATTAACTCAGGTTAACGATCTGGGTGTCTAATTAGATTTAAAAATTAAATTTACCGACCAGATATCCACCGTGGTTAATAAAGCAATGGGTGTGCTTGGATTCATTAAAAGATGGTAAAATAAATTTAATAACCCGTGCATAACATATCGATATATACATCATTAGTCCGTCCAATTTGAATTGAATTGAATTTTCGGCCTTTGAGGACTTAATTGGGAAGCAAATCTTTACCTTCACTCTCACCTTGACTCTAATTAATCAGCTAACTATCATTTAAAAACCGTAGAACGATGCTGTGTATCGTGTTTCTATATAATCTTATTAATGGAAATGTAGACACCCATTTTACATTTGTAGCATTTACGAACACGCTTAAATTTTAACGTTCCTAGTAGAAGAACTAGAAAGGTCCAAGGTCAAAGGTCCAAGGTCCAAGGTCCAAGGTCCAATGTCCAAGGTCCAAGGTCAAAGGTCAAAGGTCAAAGTCAAGGGTCAAGGGTCAAAGGTCAAGGTCAAAGGTCAACGGTCAAGGTCGAAGGTCAAAGGTCAAAGGTCAAAGGTCAAAGGTCAAAGGTCAAAGGTCAAAGGTCAAAGGTCAAAGGTCAAGGTCAAGGTCAAGGTCAAGGTCAAGGGTGAAGCACAAAGCACAAAGGTTAAAGCTTAAAGGTCAAAGGTCAAAGGTCAAGGTCAAAGGTCAAGGGTCAAGGTCAAAGGTCAAAGGTCAAAGGTCAAGGTCAAAGGACAAAGGTCAAAGGTCAACGTCAAGGTCAAGGGTCAAAGGTCAAATGTCAAAGTTCAAGGTCAAGGTCAATGCCAAAGGTCAAGGTCAAAGGTCCAAGGTCTAAGGTCCAAGGTCAAAGGTCCGAGGTCCGAGGTCCAAGGTCCAAGTTCCAAGGTCCAAGGTCAAAGGTCAAAGGTCAAAGGTCATATGTCAAAGGTCAAAGGTCAAAGGTCAAGGTCAAGGTCAAGGTCAAAGGTCAAAGGTCAAAGGTCAAGGTCCAAGGTCCAAGGTCAAGGTCAAGGTCAAAGATCCAAGGTCCAAGGTCAAAGGTCAAAGGTCAAAGTCCAAGGTCCAAGGTCAAGGTCAAGGTCAAGGTCAAAGGTCAAAGGTCAAAGGTCAAAGGTCAAAGGTCAAAGGTCAAGGTCAAAGGTCAAAGGTCAAGGTCAAGGTCAAAGGTCAAAGGTCAAAGGTCAAGGTCAAAGGTCAAGGGTCAAAGGTCAAAGGTCGAAGGTCAAAGGTCAAGGGTCAAAGGTCAAAGGTCAAAGGTCAAGGTCAAAGGTCAAGGGTCAAAGGTCAAAGGTCAAAGGTCCAAGGTCAAAGATCCAAGGTCAAAGGTCCAAGGTTCAAGGTCCAAGGTCCAAAGTCAAACGTCCAAGGTCAAAGGTCCAAGGTCCAAGGTCCAAGGTCAAAGGTCAAGGTCAAGGTCAAGGTCAAGGTCAAGGTCAAGGTCAAGGTCAAGGTCAAGGTCAAGGTCAAGGTCAAGGTCAAGGTCAAGGTCAAGGTCAAGGTCAAGGTCAAGGTCAAGGTCAAGGTCAAAGGTCAAAGGTTAAAGGTCAAGGGTCAAAGGTCAAAGGTCAAAGGTCAAAGGTCAAAGGTCAAAGGTCAAAGGTCAAAGGTCAAAGGTCAAGGTCAAGGGTCAAGGGTCAAGGTCATTGTCAAGGTCAAAGGTCAAAGGTCAAAGGTCAAAGGTCAAGGTCAAAGGTCAAGGTCAAGGTCAAGGTCAAAGGTCAAAGGTCAAAGGTCAAAGGTCAAGGTCAAAGTCAAAGGTCAAAGGTCAAAGGTCAAGGGTCAAAGGTCAAAGGTCAAACGTCAAAGGTCAAGGTCAAAGGTCAAAGGTCAAAGGTCAAAGGTCAAGGTCAAAGGTCAAAGGTCAAAGGTCAAGGTCAAGGTCAAGGTCAAGGGTCAAAGCTCAAAGGTTAAAGCTTAAAGGTTAAAGGTCAAAGGTCAAAGGTCAAGGTCAAAGGTCAAGGTCAAAGGTCAAGGTCAAAGGTCCAAGGTCCAAGGTCAAGGGTCAAGGGTCAAAGGTCAAAGGTCCAAGGTCAAGGTCAAGGTCAAAGGTTAATGGTCAAAGGCCAAAGGCCAAAGGTCAAAGGTCCAAGGTCAAAGGTCCCAGGTCCAAGGTCAAAGGTCAAGGTCAAGGTCAAAGGTCCAAAGGTCAAGGTCAAGGTCAAGGTCAAGGTCAAAGGTCAAGGTCAAAGGTCAAAGGTCAAAGGTCAAAGGTCAAAGGACAAAGGTCAAAGGTCAAAGGTCAAGGTCAAGGTCAAGGTCAAAGGTCAAAGGTCAAAGGTCAAGGTCAAGGTCAAAGGTCAAAGGTCAAAGGTCAAAGGTCAAGGGTCAAAGGTCAAAGGTCAAAGGTCAAGGTCAAGGGTCAAGGTCAAGGTCAAGGTCAAGGTCAAAGCACAAAGCTCAAAGGTTAAAGCTCAAAGGTTAAAGCTTAAAGGTTAAGGGTCAAGGTCAAAGGTCAAGGGTCAAAGGTCAAAGGTCGAAGGTCAAAGGTCAAGGGTCAAAGGTCAAAGGTCAAAGGTCAAGGTCAAAGGTCAAGGGTCAAAGGTCAAGGGTCAAAGGTCAAAGGTCAAAGGTCAAAGGTCAAAGGTCAAAGGTCAAGGTCAAGGGTCAAGGGTCAAGGGTCAAGGTCATTGTCAAGGTCAAAGGTCAAAGGTCAAAGGTCAAATGTCCAAGGTCCAAGGTCAAAGGTCAAAGGTCAAAGGTCAAGGTCAAAGGTCAAAGGTCAAGGGTCAAAGGTCAAGGGTCAAAGGTCAAAGGTCAAAGGTCAAAGGTCAAAGGTCAAGGGTCAAGGGTCAAGGTCATTGTCAAGGTCAAAGGTCAAAGGTCAAACGTCAAAGGTCAAGGTCAAAGGTCAAAGGTCAAAGGTCAAAGGTCAAGGTCAAAGGTCAAAGGTCAAAGGTCAAAGGTCAAGGTCAAGGTCAAGGTCAAGGTCAAGGGTCAAAGCTCAAAGGATAAAGCTTAAAGGTTAAAGGTCAAAGGTCAAAGGTCAAGGTCAAAGGTCAAGGTCAAAGGTCAAGGTCAAAGGTCCAAGGTCCAAGGTCAAGGGTCAAGGGTCAAAGGTCAAAGGTCCAAGGTCCAAGGTCAAGGTCAAGGTCAAAGGTTAATGGTCAAAGGCCAAAGGTCAAAGGTCAAAGGTCCAAGGTCAAAGGTCCAAGGTCCAAGGTCAAGGTCAAAGGTCAAGGTCAAGGTCAAGGTCAAGGTCAAGGTCAAGGTCAAAGGTCCAGGGTCAAGGGTCAAGGTCAAAGGTCAAAGGTCAAAGGTCCAAGGTCAAAGGTCCAAGGTCCCAGGTCAAAGGTCAAAGGTCAAGGTCAAGGTCAAGGTCAAGGTCAAAGCACAAAGCACAAAGCTCAAAGGTTAAAGCTTAAAGGTTAAAGGTCAAAGGTCAAAGGTCAAAGGTCAAGGTCAAGGTCAAGGTCAAGGTCAAGGTCAAGGTCAAGGTCAAGGGTCAAGGGTCAAAGCACAAAGGTTAAAGCTTAAAGCTTAAAGGTCAAAGGTCAAAGGTCAAGGTCAAAGGTCAAGGTCAAGGTCAAGGTCAAGGTCAAGGTCAAGGTCAAGGTCAAGGTCAAGGTCAAGGTCAAGGTCAAGGTCAAGGTCAAGGTCAAGGTCAAGGTCAAGGTCAAGGTCAAGGTCAAGGTCAAGGTCAAGGTCAAGGTCAAGGTCAAGGTCAAGGTCAAGGTCAAGGTCAAGGTCAAGGTCAAGGTCAAGGTCAAGGTCAAGGTCAAGGTCAAGGTCAAGGTCAAGGTCAAGGTCAAGGTCAAGGTCAAGGTCAAGGTCAAGGTCAAGGTCAAGGTCAAGGTCAAGGTCAAGGTCAAGGTCAAGGTCAAGGTCAAGGTCAAGGTCAAGGTCAAGGTCAAGGTCAAGGTCAAGGGTCAAGGTCAAAGGTCAAGGCAAGGTCAAAGGTCAAAGGTCAAAGGTCAAGGTCAAAGGTCAAAGGTCAAGGGTCAAAGGTCAAAGGTCAAGGGTCAAGGGTCAAGGGTCAAAGGTCAAAGGTCAAAGGTCAAGGTCAAAGGTCAAAGGTCAAGGGTCAAAGGTCAAAGGTCCAAGGTCAAAGATCCAAGGTCAAAGGTCCAAGGTCAAGGTCAAAGGTCAAGGTCAAGGTCAAAGGTCAAAGGTCAAAGGTCAAAGGTCAAAGGTCAAAGGTCAAGGTCAAAGGTCAAAGGTCAAGGGTCAAAGGTCAAAGGTCGAAGGTCAAAGGTCAAGGGTCAAAGGTCAAAGGTCAAAGGTCAAGGTCAAAGGTCAAGGGTCAAAGGTCAAAGGTCAAAGGTCCAAGGTCAAAGATCCAAGGTCAAAGGTCCAAGGTTCAAGGTCCAAGGTCCAAAGTCAAACGTTCAAGGTCAAAGGTCCAAGGTCCAAGGTCCAAGGTCAAAGGTCAAGGTCAAGGTCAAGGTCAAGGTCAAGGTCAAGGTCAAGGTCAAGGTCAAGGGTCAAAGGTCAAAGGTCAAAGGTCAAGGTCAAGGTTCAGTAAAATTAACCATACGCTTCTTAAAAGTAAACATAGACTTTTGGGATTCCAAAAAAAAAGTGTGCTTAGAAAATAACCTATAGCTTATTGGATCGTAATGTAAACTTATGCCCTTTTATAGATCTAGTCCTCACTAGGCTACGTACTTTCTCTATGGGTACGCCTAAGAATGATTAACTCAGGTTAACGATCTGGGTGTCTAATTAGATTTAAAAATTAAATTTACCGACCAGATATCCACCGTGGTTAATAAAGCAATGGGTGTGCTTGGATTCATTAAAAGATGGTAAAATAAATTTAATAACCCGTGCATAACATAACGATATATACATCATTAGTCCGTCCAATTTGAATTGAATTGAATTTTCGGCCTTTGAGGACTTAATTGGGAAGCAAATCTTTACCTTCACTCTCACCTTGACTCTAATTAATCAGCTAACTATCATTTAAAAACCGTAGAACGATGCTGTGTATCGTGTTTCTATATAATCTTATTAATGGAAATGTAGACACCCATTTTACATTTGTAGCATTTACTAACACGCTTAAATTTTAACGTTCCTAGTAGAAGAACTAGAAAGGTCCAAGGTCAAAGGTCCAAGGTCCAAGGTCCAATGTCCAAGGTCCAAGGTCAAAGGTCAAAGTCAAGGGTCAAAGGTCAAGGTCAAAGGTCAACGGTCAAGGTCGAAGGTCAAAGGTCAAAGGTCAAAGGTCAAAGGTCAAAGGTCAAGGTCAAGGTCAAGGTCAAGGTCAAGGGTGATGCACAAAGCACAAAGGTTAAAGCTTAAAGGTCAAAGGTCAAAGTTCAAGGTCAAGGTCAATGCCAAAGGTCAAGGTCAAAGGTCAAAGGTCCAAGGTCTAAGGTCCAAGGTCAAAGGTCCGAGGTCCGAGGTCCGAGGTCCGAGGTCCAAGGTCCAAGGTCGAAGTTCCAAGTTCCAAGGTCCAAGGTCAAAGGTCAAAGGTCATATGTCAAAGGTCAAAGGTCAAAGGTCAAGGTCAAGGTCAAGGTCAAAGGTCAAAGGTCAAAGGTCAAGGTCCAAGGTCCAAGGTCAAGGTCAAGGTCAAAGATCCAAGGTCCAAGGTCAAAGGTCAAGGTCAAGGTCAAGGTCAAGGGTCAAAGGTCAAAGGTCAAAGGTCAAGGTCAAGGTTCAGTAAAATTAACCATACGCTTCTTAAAAGTAAACATAGACTTTTGGGATTCCAAAAAAAAAGTGTGCTTAGAAAATAACCTATAGCTTATTGGATCGTAATGTAAACTTATGCCCTTTTATAGATCTAGTCCTCACTAGGCTACGTACTTTCTCTATGGGTACGCCTAAGAATGATTAACTCAGGTTAACGATCTGGGTGTCTAATTAGATTTAAAAATTAAATTTACCGACCAGATATCCACCGTGGTTAATAAAGCAATGGGTGTGCTTGGATTCATTAAAAGATGGTAAAATAAATTTAATAACCCGTGCATAACATAACGATATATACATCATTAGTCCGTCCAATTTGAATTGAATTGAATTTTCGGCCTTTGAGGACTTAATTGGGAAGCAAATCTTTACCTTCACTCTCACCTTGACTCTAATTAATCAGCTAACTATCATTTAAAAACCGTAGAACGATGCTGTGTATCGTGTTTCTATATAATCTTATTAATGGAAATGTAGACACCCATTTTACATTTGTAGCATTTACTAACACGCTTAAATTTTAACGTTCCTAGTAGAAGAACTAGAAAGGTCCAAAGTCAAAGGTCCAAGGTCCAAGGTCCAAGGTCCAATGTCCAAGGTCCAAGGTCAAAGGTCAAAGGTCAAAGTCAAGGGTCAAGGGTCAAAGGTCAAGGTCAAAGGTCAACGGTCAAGGTCGAAGGTCAAAGGTCAAAGGTCAAAGGTCAAAGGTCAAAGGTCAAAGGTCAAGGTCAAGGTCAAGGTCAAGGTCAAGGGTGAAGCACAAAGCACAAAGGTTAAAGCTTAAAGGTCAAAGGTCAAAGGTCAAGGTCAAAGGTCAAGGGTCAAGGTCAAAGGTCAAAGGTCAAAGGTCAAGGTCAAAGGACAAAGGTCAAAGGTCAACGTCAAGGTCAAGGGTCAAAGGTCAAATGTCAAAGTTCAAGGTCAAGGTCAATGCCAAAGGTCAAGGTCAAAGGTCAAAGGTCCAAGGTCTAAGGTCCAAGGTCAAAGGTCCGAGGTCCGAGGTCCGAGGTCCGAGGTCCGAGGTCCAAGGTCCAAGGTCCAAGGTCGAAGTTCCAAGTTCCAAGGTCCAAGGTCAAAGGTCAAAGGTCATATGTCAAAGGTCAAAGGTCAAAGGTCAAGGTCAAGGTCAAGGTCAAAGGTCAAAGGTCAAAGGTCAAAGGTCAAGGTCCAAGGTCCAAGGTCAAGGTCAAGGTCAAAGATCCAAGGTCCAAGGTCAAAGGTCAAAGGTCAAGGTCCAAGGTCCAAGGTCAAGGTCAAGGTCAAAGATCCAAGGTCCAAGGTCCAAGGTCCAAGGTCAAAGGTCAAGGTCAAAGGTCAAAGGACAAAGGTCAAAGGTCAATGTCAAAGGTCAAAGGTCAAGGTCAAGGTCAAGGTCAAGGTCAAGGTCAAGGTCAAGGTCAAGGTCAAGGTCAAGGTCAAGGTCAAGGTCAAGATCAAGGTCAAGGTCAAGGTCAAGGTCAATGTCAATGTCCAAGGTCCAATGTCAAAGGTCAAAGATCAAAGGTCAAAGTCAGAGGTCAAGGTCAAGGTCAAGGTCAAAGGTCAAAGGTCAAAGTCAGAGGTCAAAGGTCAAGGGTCAAGGTCAAGGTCAAAGGTCAAAGGTCAAAGGTCAACGTCAAGGTCAAAGGGCAAGGTCAAAGGTCAAAGGTCAAAGGTCAAAGGTCAAAGGTCAAAAGTCAAAGGTCAAAGGTCAAGGCCAAGGTCAAGGGTGAAGCACAAAGCACAAAGCTCAAAGGTTAAAGCTTAAAGGTCAAAGGTCAAAGGTCAAGGTCAAAGGTCAAGGGTCAAGGTCAAAGGTCAAAGGTCAAGGTCAAAGGACAAAGGTCAAAGGTCAACGTCAAGGTCAAGGGTCAAAGGTCATGGGTAAAGGTCAAGGTCAAAGGTCAAATGTAAAGGGTCAAAGGTCAAAGGTCAAAGTTCAAGGTCAAGGTCAAGGTCAATGCCAAAGGTCAAGGTCAAAGGTCCAAGGTCCAAGGTCAAAGGTCCGAGGTCCAAGGTCCAAGGTCCAAGGTCCAAGGTCCAAGGTCCAAGGTCCAAGGTCCAAGGTCCAAGTTCCAAGTTCCAAGGTCCAAGGTCAAAGGTCAAAGGACAAAGGTCAAAGGTCAAAGGTCAAAGGTCAAGGTCAAGGTCAAGGTCAAAGGTCAAAGGTCTAGGTCCAAGGTCCAAGGTCCAAGGTCAAGGTCAAGGTCAAGGTCAAGGTCAAAGATCCAAGGTCAAAGGTCAAAGTTCAAAGGTCAAAGGTCAAAGGTCAAAGGTCATAGGTCAAAGGTCCAAGGTCCAAGGTCCAAGGTCAAAGGTCAAAGGTCAAAGGTCAAGGTCAAGGTCAAGGTCAAGGGTGAAGCACAAAGCACAAAGGTTAAAGCTTAAAGGTCAAAGGTCAAAGGTCAAGGTCAAAGGTCACGGTCAAAGGTCAAAGGTCAAAGGTCAAGGTCAAAGGACAAAGGTCAAAGGTCAACGTCAAGGTCAAGTGTCAAAGGTCAAATGTCAACGTTCACGGTCAAGGTCAATGCCAAAGGTCAAGGTCAAAGGTCAAAGGTCCAAGGTCTAAGGTCCAAGGTCAAAGGTCCGAGGTCCGAAGTCCGAGGTCCAAGGTCCAAGGTCCAAGGTCGAAGTTCCAAGTTCCAAGGTCCAAGGTCAAAGGTCAAAGGTCATATGTCAAAGGTCAAAGGTCAAAGGTCAAGGTCAAGGTCAAGGTCAAAGGTCAAAGGTCAAAGGTCAAGGTCCAAGGTCCAAGGTCAAGGTCAAGGTCAAAGATCCAAGGTCCAAGGTCAAAGGTCAAAGGTCAAGGTCCAAGGTCCAAGGTCAAGGTCAAGGTCAAAGATCCAAGGTCCAAGGTCCAAGGTCAAAGGTCAAGGTCAAAGGTCAAAGGTCAAAGGACAAAGGTCAATGTCAAAGGTCAAAGGTCAAGGTCAAGGTCAAGGTCAAGGTCAAGGTCAAGGTCAAGGTCAAGGTCAAGGTCAAGGTCAAGGTCAAGATCAAGGTCAAGGTCAAGGTCAAGGTCAAGGTCAAGGTCAATGTCAATGTCCAAGGTCCAATGTCAAAGGTCAAAGATCAAAGGTCAATGTCAAAGGTCAAAGGTCAAGGTCAAGGTCAAAGGTCAAAGGTCAAAGTCAGAGGTCAAAGGTCAAGGGTCAAGGTCAAGGTCAAAGGTCAAAGGTCAAAGGTCAACGTCAAGGTCAAAGGGCAAGGTCAAAGGTCAAAGGTCAAAGGTCAAAGGTCAAAGGTCAAAAGTCAAAGGTCAAAGGTCAAGGTCAAGGTCAAGGGTGAAGCACAAAGCACAAAGCTCAAAGGTTAAAGCTTAAAGGTCAAAGGTCAAAGGTCAAGGTCAAAGGTCAAGGGTCAAGGTCAAAGGTCAAAGGTCAAGGTCAAAGGACAAAGGTCAAAGGTCAACGTCAAGGTCAAGGGTCAAAGGTCATGGGTAAAGGTCAAGGTCAAAGGTCAAATGTAAAGGGTCAAAGGTCAAAGGTCAAAGTTCAAGGTCAAGGTCAATGCCAAAGGTCAAGGTCAAAGGTCAAAGGTCCAAGGTCCAAGGTCCAAGGTCAAAGGTCCGAGGTCCAAGGTCCAAGGTCCAAGGTCCAAGGTCCAAGGTCCAAGGTCCAAGGTCCAAGGTCCAAGTTCCAAGTTCCAAGGTCCAAGGTCAAAGGTCAAAGGTCAAATGTCAAAGGTCTAAGGTCAAAGGTCAAGGTCAAGGTCAAGGTCAAGGTCAAGGTCAAGGTCAAGGTCAAGGTCAAGGTCAAGGTCAAGATCAAGGTCAAGGTCAAGGTCAAGGTCAAGGTCAAGGTCAAGGTCAAGGTCAATGTCAATGTCCAAGGTCCAATGTCAAAGGTCAAAGATCAAAGGTCAATGTCAAAGGTCAAAGGTCAAGGTCAAGGTCAAAGGTCAAAGGTCAAAGTCAGAGGTCAAAGGTCAAGGGTCAAGGTCAAGGTCAAAGGTCAAAGGTCAAAGGTCAACGTCAAGGTCAAAGGGCAAGGTCAAAGGTCAAAGGTCAAAGGTCAAAGGTCAAAGGTCAAAAGTCAAAGGTCAAAGGTCAAGGTCAAGGTCAAGGGTGAAGCACAAAGCACAAAGCTCAAAGGTTAAAGCTTAAAGGTCAAAGGTCAAAGGTCAAGGTCAAAGGTCAAGGGTCAAGGTCAAAGGTCAAAGGTCAAGGTCAAAGGACAAAGGTCAAAGGTCAACGTCAAGGTCAAGGGTCAAAGGTCATGGGTAAAGGTCAAGGTCAAAGGTCAAATGTAAAGGGTCAAAGGTCAAAGGTCAAAGTTCAAGGTCAAGGTCAATGCCAAAGGTCAAGGTCAAAGGTCAAAGGTCCAAGGTCCAAGGTCCAAGGTCAAAGGTCCGAGGTCCAAGGTCCAAGGTCCAAGGTCCAAGGTCCAAGGTCCAAGGTCCAAGGTCCAAGTTCCAAGTTCCAAGGTCCAAGGTCAAAGGTCAAAGGTCAAATGTCAAAGGTCTAAGGTCAAAGGTCAAGGTCAAGGTCAAGGTCAAAGGTCAAAGGTAAAGGTCCTAGGTCCAAGGTCCAAGGTCCAAGGTCAAGGTCAAGGTCAAGGTCAAGGTCAAAGATCCAAGGTCCAAGGTCCAAGGTCCAAGGTCAAAGGTCAAAGGTCAAAGGTCAAAGGTCATAGGTCAAAGGTCCAAGGTCCAAGGTCCAAGGTCAAAGGTCAAAGATCAAAGGTCAAGGTCAAGGTCAAAGGTCAAAGGTCAAGGTCAAAGGTCAAAGGTCAAAGGTCAAAGGACAAAGGTCAAAGTTCAATGTCAAAGGTCAAAGGTCAAGTTCAAGGTCAAGGTCAAGGTCAAGGTCAAGGTCAATGTCAATGTCAATGTCAATGTCCAAAGTCCAAGGTCCAAGGTCCAAAGTCCAATGTCAAAGGTCAAAGTCAGAGGTAAAGGTCAAGGTCAAGGTCAAGGTCAAGGTCACGGTCAAAGGTCAAAGGTCAAAGGACAAAGGTCAAAGGTCAACGTCAAGGTCAAAGGTCAAGGGTCAAGGTCAAGGTCAAAGGTCAAAGGTCAAACGTCAAAGGTCAAGGGTCAAAGGTCAAAGGTCAAAGGTCAAAGGTCAATGTCAAGGTCAAGGTCAAGGTCAAGGTCAAGGTCAATGTCAATGTCAATGTCAATGTCCAAAGTCCAAGGTCCAAAGTCCAATGTCAAAGGTCAAAGGTCAAAGTCAGAGGTCAAAGGTCAAAGTCAGAGGTCAAGGTCAAGGTCAAGGTCAAGGTCAAGGTCAAGGTCACGGTCAAAGTCAAAGGTCAAAGGACAAAGGTCAAAGGTCAACGTCAAGGTCAAAGGTCAAGGGTCAAGGTCAAGGTCAAAGGTCAAAGGTCAAAGGTCAAACGTCAAAGGTCAAGGGTCAAAGGTCAAAGGTCAAAGGTCAAAGGTCAAAGGTCAAGGTCAAGGTCAAAGGTCAAAGGTCAAAGGTCAAAGGTCAAAGGTCAAAGGTCAAAGGTCAAAGGTCAAGGTCAAAGGTCAAGGTCAAGGTCAAGGTCAAGGTCAAGGGTGAAGCACAAAGCTCAAAGGTTAAAGCTTAAAGGTCAAAGGTCAAAGGTCAAGGTCAAAGGTCAAGGGTCAAGGTCAAAGGTCAAAGGTCAAAGGTCAACGTCAAGGTCAAGGGTCAAAGGTCATGAGTCAAGGTCAAGGTCAAAGGTCAAAGGTCAAGGGTCAAAGGTCAAAGGTCAAAGGTCAAAGTTCAAGGTCAAGGTCAATGCCAAAGGTCAAGGTCAAAGGTCAAAGGTCCAAGGTCTAAGGTCCAAGGTCCAAGGTCCAAGGTCCAAGGTCCAAGGTCCAAGGTCCAAGTTCCAAGGTCCAAGGTCAAAGGTCAAATGTCAAAGGTCAAAGGTCAAAGGTCAAGGTCAAGGTCAAAGGTCAAAGGTCAAAGGTCAAGGTCAAGGTCCAAGGTCAAGGTCAAGGTCAAGGTCAAAGATCCAAGGTCCAAGGTCCAAGGTCCAAGGTCAAAGGTCAAAGGTCAAAGGTCAAAGGTCAAAGGTCAAAGGTCAAAGGTCAAAGGTCCAAGGTCCAAGGTCAAAGGTCAAAGATCAAAGGTCAAGGTCAAAGGTCAAACGTCAAGGTCAAAGGTCAAAGGTCAAAGGACAAAGGACAAAGGTCAATGTCAAAGGTCAAAGGTCAAGGTCAAGGTCAAGGTCAAGGTCAAGGTCAAGGTCAAGGTCAAGGTCAAGGTCAAGGTCAAGGTCAAGGTCAAGGTCAAGGTCAAGGTCAAGGTCAAGGTCAAGGTCAAGGTCAAGGTCAAGGTCAAGGTCAAAGGTCAAAGGTCAAAGGTCAAAGGTCAAAGGTCAAAGGTCAAAGGTCAAAGGTCAAGGTCAAAGGTCAAGGTCAAGGTCAAGGTCAAGGTCAAGGGTGAAGCACAAAGCTCAAAGGTTAAAGCTTAAAGGTCAAAGGTCAAAGGTCAAGGTCAAAGGTCAAGGGTCAAGGTCAAAGGTCAAAGGTCAAAGGTCAAAGGTCAACGTCAAGGTCAAGGGTCAAAGGTCATGAGTCAAGGTCAAGGTCAAAGGTCAAAGGTCAAGGGTCAAAGGTCAAAGGTCAAAGGTCAAAGTTCAAGGTCAAGGTCAATGCCAAAGGTCAAGGTCAAAGGTCAAAGGTCCAAGGTCTAAGGTCCAAGGTCCAAGGTCCAAGGTCCAAGGTCCAAGGTCCAAGGTCCAAGGTCCAAGGTCCAAGGTCCAAGGTCCAAGTTCCAAGGTCCAAGGTCAAAGGTCAAATGTCAAAGGTCAAAGGTCAAAGGTCAAGGTCAAGGTCAAAGGTCAAAGGTCAAAGGTCAAGGTCAAGGTCCAAGGTCCAAGGTCAAGGTCAAGGTCAAAGATCCAAGGTCCAAGGTCCAAGGTCCAAGGTCAAAGGTCAAAGGTCAAAGGTCAAAGGTCAAAGGTCAAAGGTCCAAGGTCCAAGGTCAAAGGTCAAAGATCAAAGGTCAAGGTCAAAGGTCAAACGTCAAGGTCAAAGGTCAAAGGTCAAAGGACAAAGGACAAAGGTCAATGTCAAAGGTCAAAGGTCAAGGTCAAGGTCAAGGTCAAGGTCAAGGTCAAGGTCAAGGTCAAGGTCAAGGTCAAGGTCAAGGTCAAGGTCAAGGTCAAGGTCAAGGTCAAGGTCAAGGTCAAGGTCAAGGTCAAGGTCAAGGTCAAGGTCAAGGTCAAGGTCAAGGTCAAGGTCAAGGTCAAGGTCAAGGTCAAGGTCAAGGTCAAGGTCAAGGTCAAGGTCAAGGTCAAGGTCAAGGTCAAGGTCAAGGTCAAGGTCAAGGTCAAGGTCAAGGTCAAGGTCATAGGTCAAAGGTCAAAGGTCAACGTCAAGGTCAAAGGTCAAGGTCAAGGTCAAGGTCAAAGGTCAAGGTCAAAGGTCAAAGGTCAAAGGTCAAAGGTCAAGGTCAAAGGTCAAAGGTCAAAGGTCAAGGGTCAAGGTCAAAGGTCAAGGTCAAAGGTCAAAGGTCAAAGGTCAAAGGTCATAGGTCAAGGTCAAGGTCAAGGTCAAGGTCAAGGTCAAGGTCAAGGTCAAGGTCAAGGTCAAGGTCAAGGTCAAGGTCAAGGTCAAGGTCAAGGTCAATGTCAATGTCAATGTCCAAGGTCCAAAGTCCAATGTCAAAGGTCAAAGATCAAAGGTCAAAGTCAGAGGTCAAGGTCAAGGTCAAGGTCACGGTCAAAGGTCAAAGGTCAAAGGACAAAGGTCAAACGTCAACGTCAAGGTCAAAGGTCAAGGGTCAAGGTCAAGGTCAAAGGTCAAAGGTCAAAGGTCAAACGTCAAAGGTCAAGGGTCAAAGGTCAAAGGTCAAAGGTCAAAGGTCAAGGTCAAGGTCAAGGGTCAAAGGTCCAAGGTCCAAGGTCAAAGGTCCAAGGTCCAAGGTCAAAGGTCAAGGTCAAAGGCCAAGGTCAAAGGTCAAGGTCAAAGGTCAAGGTCAAGGTCAAGGTCAAGGTCAAGGTCAAGGTCAAAGGTCAAAGGTCAAAGGTCAAGGTCAAAGGTCAAAGGTCAAAGGTCAAAGGTCTAAGGTCCAAGGTCAAAGGTCAAAGGTCTAAGGTCAAAGGTCCAAGGTCAAAGGTCCAAGGTCCAAGGTCAAAAGTCAAAGGTCAAATGTCAAATGTCACAGGTCAAAGGTCAAAGGTCAAGGTCAAAGGTCAAGGTCAAAGGTCAACGTCAAGGTCAAAAGTCCTGGTCAAGGTCAAGGTCAAGGTAAAGGTCAAGGGTCAAAGCACAAAGCTCACAGGTTAAAGCTTAAAGGTTAAAGGTAAAAGCTCAAAGGTCAAGGTCAAGGTCAAAGCTCAAAGGTCAAAGGTCAAAGGTCCAAGGTCAAAGGTCAAAGGTCTAAGGTCAAAGGTCCAAGGTCAAAGGTCTAAGGTCAAAGGTCCAAGGTCAAAGGTCCAAGGTCCAAGGTCAAAGGTCCAAGGTCCAAGGTCAAAGGTCCAAGGTCCAAGGTCAAAGGTCCAAGGTCCAAGGTCAAAGGTCAAAGGTCCAAGGTCCAAGGTCAAAGGTCCAAGGTCCAAGGTCAAGGTCAAGGTAAAGGTCAAGGGTCAAAGCACAAAGCTCACAGGTTAAAGCTTAAAGGTTAAAGGTAAAAGCTCAAAGGTCAAGGTCAAGGTCAAAGCTTAAAGGTTAAAGGTCAAAGGTCAACGTCAAGGTCAAAGCTCAAAGGTCAAAGGTCAAAGGTCAAAGGTCCAAGGTCCAAGGTCAAAGCTCAAAGGTCAAAGCTCAAAGGTCAAAGGTCAAAGGTCCAAGGTCCAAGGTCCAAGGTCAAAGGTCCAAGGTCAAAGGTCAAGGTCAAAGGCCAAGGTCAAAGGTCAAGGTCAAAGGTCAAGGTCAAGGTCAAGGTCAAGGTCAAGGTCAAGGTCAAGGTCAAGGTCAAGGTCAAGGTCAAGGTCAAGGTCAAGGTCAAGGTCAAGGTCAAGGTCAAGGTCAAGGTCATGGTCAAGGTCAAGGTCAAGGTCAAGGTCAAGGTCAAGGTCAAGGTCAAGGTCAAGGTCAAGGTCATGGTCAAGGTCAAGGTCAAGGTCAAGGTCAAGGTCAAGGTCAAGGTCAAGGTCAAGGTCAAGGTCAAGGTCAAGGTCAAGGTCAAGGTCAAGGTCAAGGTCAAGGTCAAGGTCAAGGTCAAGGTCAAGGTCAAGGTCAAGGTCAAGGTCAAGGTCAAGGTCAAGGTCAAGGTCAAGGTCAAGGTCAAGGTCAAGGTCAAGGTCAAGGTCAAGGTCAAGGTCAAGGTCATAGGTCAAAGGTCAAAGGTCAACGTCAAGGTCAAAGGTCAAGGTCAAGGTCAAGGTCAAAGGTCAAGGTCAAAGGTCAAAGGTCAAAGGTCAAAGGTCAAGGTCAAAGGTCAAAGGTCAAAGGTCAAGGGTCAAGGTCAAAGGTCAAGGTCAAAGGTCAAAGGTCAAAGGTCAAAGGTCATAGGTCAAGGTCAAGGTCAAGGTCAAGGTCAAGGTCAAGGTCAAGGTCAAGGTCAAGGTCAAGGTCAAGGTCAAGGTCAAGGTCAAGGTCAAGGTCAAGGTCAAGGTCAAGGTCAAGGTCAAGGTCAAGGTCAAGGTCAATGTCAATGTCAATGTCCAAGGTCCAAAGTCCAATGTCAAAGGTCAAAGATCAAAGGTCAAAGTCAGAGGTCAAGGTCAAGGTCAAGGTCACGGTCAAAGGTCAAAGGTCAAAGGACAAAGGTCAAAGGTCAACGTCAAGGTCAAAGGTCAAGGGTCAAGGTCAAGGTCAAAGGTCAAAGGTCAAAGGTCAAACGTCAAAGGTCAAGGGTCAAAGGTCAAAGGTCAAAGGTCAAAGGTCAAGGTCAAGGTCAAGGGTCAAAGGTCCAAGGTCCAAGGTCCAAGGTCAAAGGTCCAAGGTCCAAGGTCAAAGGTCAAGGTCAAAGGCCAAGGTCAAAGGTCAAGGTCAAAGGTCAAGGTCAAGGTCAAGGTCAAGGTCAAGGTCAAAGGTCAAAGGTCAAAGGTCAAGGTCAAAGGTCAAAGGTCAAAGGTCAAAGGTCTAAGGTCCAAGGTCAAAGGTCAAAGGTCTAAGGTCAAAGGTCCAAGGTCAAAGGTCCAAGGTCCAAGGTCAAAAGTCAAAGGTCAAATGTCAAATGTCACAGGTCAAAGGTCAAAGGTCAAGGTCAAAGGTCAAGGTCAAAGGTCAACGTCAAGGTCAAAAGTCCTGGTCAAGGTCAAGGTCAAGGTAAAGGTCAAGGGTCAAAGCACAAAGCTCACAGGTTAAAGCTTAAAGGTTAAAGGTAAAAGCTCAAAGGTCAAGGTCAAGGTCAAAGCTCAAAGGTCAAAGGTCAAAGGTCCAAGGTCAAAGGTCAAAGGTCTAAGGTCAAAGATCCAAGGTCAAAGGTCTAAGGTCAAAGGTCCAAGGTCAAAGGTCCAAGGTCCAAGGTCAAAGGTCCAAGGTCCAAGGTCAAAGGTCCAAGGTCAAAGGTCCAAGGTCCAAGGTCAAAGGTCAAAGGTCCAAGGTCCAAGGTCAAAGGTCCAAGGTCCAAGGTCAAGGTCAAGGTAAAGGTCAAGGGTCAAAGCACAAAGCTCACAGGTTAAAGCTTAAAGGTTAAAGGTAAAAGCTCAAAGGTCAAGGTCAAGGTCAAAGCTTAAAGGTTAAAGGTCAAAGGTCAACGTCAAGGTCAAAGCTCAAAGGTCAAAGGTCAAAGGTCAAAGGTCCAAGGTCCAAGGTCAAAGCTCAAAGGTCAAAGCTCAAAGGTCAAAGGTCAAAGGTCCAAGGTCCAAGGTCCAAGGTCAAAGGTCCAAGGTCCAAGGTCAAAGGTCAAGGTCAAAGGCCAAGGTCAAAGGTCAAGGTCAAAGGTCAAGGTCAAGGTCAAGGTCAAGGTCAAGGTCAAGGTCAAGGTCAAGGTCAAGGTCAAGGTCAAGGTCAAGGTCAAGGTCAAGGTCAAGGTCAAGGTCAAGGTCAAGGTCAAGGTCAAGGTCAAGGTCAAGGTCATGGTCAAAGATCCAAGGTCCAAGGTCCAAGGTCCAAGGTCAAAGGTCAAAGGTCAAAGGTCAAAGGTCAAAGGTCAAAGGTCAAAGGTCCAAGGTCCAAGGTCAAAGGTCAAAGATCAAAGGTCAAGGTCAAAGGTCAAACGTCAAGGTCAAAGGTCAAAGGTCAAAGGACAAAGGACAAAGGTCAATGTCAAAGGTCAAAGGTCAAGGTCAAGGTCAAGGTCAAGGTCAAGGTCAAGGTCAAGGTCAAGGTCAAGGTCAAGGTCAAGGTCAAGGTCAAGGTCAAGGTCAAGGTCAAGGTCAAGGTCAAGGTCAAGGTCAAGGTCAAGGTCAAGGTCAAGGTCAAGGTCAAGGTCAAGGTCAAGGTCAAGGTCAAGGTCAAGGTCAAGGTCAAGGTCAAGGTCAAGGTCAAGGTCAAGGTCAAGGTCAAGGTCAAGGTCAAGGTCAAGGTCAAGGTCAAGGTCAAGGTCAAGGTCAAGGTCAAGGTCAAGGTCAAGGTCATAGGTCAAAGGTCAAAGGTCAACGTCAAGGTCAAAGGTCAAGGTCAAGGTCAAGGTCAAAGGTCAAGGTCAAAGGTCAAAGGTCAAAGGTCAAAGGTCAAGGTCAAAGGTCAAAGGTCAAAGGTCAAGGGTCAAGGTCAAAGGTCAAGGTCAAAGGTCAAAGGTCAAAGGTCAAAGGTCATAGGTCAAGGTCAAGGTCAAGGTCAAGGTCAAGGTCAAGGTCAAGGTCAAGGTCAAGGTCAAGGTCAAGGTCAAGGTCAAGGTCAAGGTCAAGGTCAAGGTCAAGGTCAAGGTCAATGTCAATGTCAATGTCCAAGGTCCAAAGTCCAATGTCAAAGGTCAAAGATCAAAGGTCAAAGTCAGAGGTCAAGGTCAAGGTCAAGGTCACGGTCAAAGGTCAAAGGTCAAAGGACAAAGGTCAAAGGTCAACGTCAAGGTCAAAGGTCAAGGGTCAAGGTCAAGGTCAAAGGTCAAAGGTCAAACGTCAAAGGTCAAGGGTCAAAGGTCAAAGGTCAAAGGTCAAAGGTCAAGGTCAAGGTCAAGGGTCAAAGGTCCAAGGTCCAAGGTCAAAGGTCCAAGGTCCAAGGTCAAAGGTCAAGGTCAAAGGCCAAGGTCAAAGGTCAATGTCAAAGGTCAAGGTCAAGGTCAAGGTCAAGGTCAAGGTCAAGGTCAAAGGTCAAAGGTCAAAGGTCAAGGTCGAAGGTCAAAGGTCAAAGGTCAAAGGTCTAAGGTCCAAGGTCAAAGGTCAAAGGTCTAAGGTCAAAGGTCCAAGGTCAAAGGTCCAAGGTCCAAGGTCAAAAGTCAAAGGTCAAATGTCAAATGTCACAGGTCAAAGGTCAAAGGTCAAAGGTCAAGGTCAAAGGTCAAGGTCAAAGGTCAACGTCAAGGTCAAAAGTCCTGGTCAAGGTCAAGGTCAAGGTAAAGGTCAAGGGTCAAAGCACAAAGCTCACAGGTTAAAGCTTAAAGGTTAAAGGTAAAAGCTCAAAGGTCAAGGTCAAGGTCAAAGCTCAAAGGTCAAAGGTCAAAGGTCCAAGGTCAAAGGTCAAAGGTCTAAGGTCAAAGGTCCAAGGTCAAAGGTCTAAGGTCAAAGGTCCAAGGTCAAAGGTCCAAGGTCCAAGGTCAAAGGTCCAAGGTCCAAGGTCAAAGGTCCAAGGTCCAAGGTCAAAGGTCCAAGGTCCAAGGTCAAAGGTCAAAGGTCCAAGGTCCAAGGTCAAAGGTCCAAGGTCCAAGGTCAAGGTCAAGGTAAAGGTCAAGGGTCAAAGCACAAAGCTCACAGGTTAAAGCTTAAAGGTTAAAGGTAAAAGCTCAAAGGTCAAGGTCAAGGTCAAAGCTTAAAGGTTAAAGGTCAAAGGTCAACGTCAAGGTCAAAGCTCAAAGGTCAAAGGTCAAAGGTCAAAGGTCCAAGGTCCAAGGTCAAAGCTCAAAGGTCAAAGCTCAAAGGTCAAAGGTCAAAGGTCCAAGGTCCAAGGTCCAAGGTCAAAGGTCCAAGGTCAAAGGTCAAGGTCAAAGGCCAAGGTCAAAGGTCAAGGTCAAAGGTCAAGGTCAAGGTCAAGGTCAAGGTCAAGGTCAAGGTCAAGGTCAAGGTCAAGGTCAAGGTCAAGGTCAAGGTCAAGGTCAAGGTCAAGGTCAAGGTCAAGGTCAAGGTCATGGTCAAGGTCAAGGTCAAGGTCAAGGTCAAGGTCAAGGTCAAGGTCAAGGTCAAGGTCAAGGTCATGGTCAAGGTCAAGGTCAAGGTCAAGGTCAAGGTCAAGGTCAAGGTCAAGGTCAAGGTCAAGGTCAAGGTCAAGGTCAAGGTCAAGGTCAAGGTCAAGGTCAAGGTCAAGGTCAAGGTCAAGGTCAAGGTCAAGGTCAAGGTCAAGGTCAAGGTCAAGGTCAAGGTCAAGGTCAAGGTCAAGGTCAAGGTCAAGGTCAAGGTCATAGGTCAAAGGTCAAAGGTCAACGTCAAGGTCAAAGGTCAAGGTCAAAGGTCAAAGGTCAAAGGTCAAAGGTCAAGGTCAAAGGTCAAAAGTCAAAGGTCAAGGGTCAAGGTCAAAGGTCAAGGTCAAAGGTCAAAGGTCAAAGGTCAAAGGTCATAGGTCAAGGTCAAGGTCAAGGTCAAGGTCAAGGTCAAGGTCAAGGTCAAGGTCAAGGTCAAGGTCAAGGTCAAGGTCAAGGTCAAGGTCAAGGTCAAGGTCAAGGTCAAGGTCAAGGTCAAGGTCAAGGTCAAGGTCAATGTCAATGTCAATGTCCAAGGTCCAAAGTCCAATGTCAAAGGTCAAAGATCAAAGGTCAAAGTCAGAGGTCAAGGTCAAGGTCAAGGTCACGGTCAAAGGTCAAAGGTCAAAGGACAAAGGTCAAAGGTCAACGTCAAGGTCAAAGGTCAAGGGTCAAGGTCAAGGTCAAAGGTCAAAGGTCAAAGGTCAAACGTCAAAGGTCAAGGGTCAAAGGTCAAAGGTCAAAGGTCAAAGGTCAAGGTCAAGGTCAAGGGTCAAAGGTCCAAGGTCCAAGGTCCAAGGTCAAAGGTCCAAGGTCCAAGGTCAAAGGTCAAGGTCAAAGGCCAAGGTCAAAGGTCAAGGTCAAAGGTCAAGGTCAAGGTCAAGGTCAAGGTCAAGGTCAAAGGTCAAAGGTCAAAGGTCAAGGTCAAAGGTCAAAGGTCAAAGGTCTAAGGTCCAAGGTCAAAGGTCAAAGGTCTAAGGTCAAAGGTCCAAGGTCAAAGGTCCAAGGTCCAAGGTCAAAAGTCAAAGGTCAAATGTCAAATGTCACAGGTCAAAGGTCAAGGTCAAAGGTCAAGGTCAAAGGTCAACGTCAAGGTCAAAAGTCCTGGTCAAGGTCAAGGTCAAGGTAAAGGTCAAGGGTCAAAGCACAAAGCTCACAGGTTAAAGCTTAAAGGTTAAAGGTAAAAGCTCAAAGGTCAAGGTCAAGGTCAAAGCTCAAAGGTCAAAGGTCAAAGGTCCAAGGTCAAAGGTCAAAGGTCTAAGGTCAAAGATCCAAGGTCAAAGGTCTAAGGTCAAAGGTCCAAGGTCAAAGGTCCAAGGTCCAAGGTCAAAGGTCCAAGGTCCAAGGTCAAAGGTCCAAGGTCAAAGGTCCAAGGTCCAAGGTCAAAGGTCAAAGGTCCAAGGTCCAAGGTCAAAGGTCCAAGGTCCAAGGTCAAGGTCAAGGTAAAGGTCAAGGGTCAAAGCACAAAGCTCACAGGTTAAAGCTTAAAGGTTAAAGGTAAAAGCTCAAAGGTCAAGGTCAAGGTCAAAGCTTAAAGGTTAAAGGTCAAAGGTCAACGTCAAGGTCAAAGCTCAAAGGTCAAAGGTCAAAGGTCAAAGGTCCAAGGTCCAAGGTCAAAGCTCAAAGGTCAAAGCTCAAAGGTCAAAGGTCAAAGGTCCAAGGTCCAAGGTCCAAGGTCAAAGGTCCAAGGTCCAAGGTCAAAGGTCAAGGTCAAAGGCCAAGGTCAAAGGTCAAGGTCAAAGGTCAAGGTCAAGGTCAAGGTCAAGGTCAAGGTCAAGGTCAAGGTCAAGGTCAAGGTCAAGGTCAAGGTCAAGGTCAAGGTCAAGGTCAAGGTCAAGGTCAAGGTCAAGGTCAAGGTCAAGGTCAAGGTCAAGGTCAAGGTCATGGTCAAGGTCAAGGTCAAGGTCAAGGTCAAGGTCAAGGTCAAGGTCAAGGTCAAGGTCAAGGTCAAGGTCAAAGATCCAAGGTCCAAGGTCCAAGGTCCAAGGTCCAAGGTCCAAGGTCCAAGGTCCAAGGTCCAT
Source organism: Drosophila monieri (assembly GCA_035047585.1). NCBI lineage: Eukaryota > Metazoa > Arthropoda > Insecta > Diptera > Drosophilidae > Drosophila > Drosophila monieri. The sequence goes on from JAWNPJ010000038.1 coordinate 208,997, forward strand.
GGTCTAAGGTCATAGGTCAAAGGTCAAAGGTCAACGTCAAGGTCAAAGGTCAAAGGTCAAGGTCAAAGGTAAAGGTCAAAGGTCAAAGGTCAAGGTCAAAGGTCAAGGTCAAAGGTCAAAGGTCAAGGTCAAAGGTCAAAGGTAAAAAGTCAAAGGTCAAAGGTGAAGGTCAAAGGTCAAGGTCAAAGGTCAAAAGTCAAGGTCAAGGTCAAGGGTCAAAGGTCCAAGGTCCAAGGTCCAAGGTCAAAGGTCCAAGGTCCAAGGTCAAAGGTCAAGGTCAAAGGCCAAGGTCAAAGGTCAAGGTCAAAGGTCAAGGTCAAGGTCAAGGTCAAGGTCAAGGTCAAGGTCAAAGGTCAAAGGTCAAAGGTCAAGGTCAAAGGTCAAAGGTCAAAGGTCTAAGGTCCAAGGTCAAAGGTCAAAGGTCTAAGGTCAAAGGTCCAAGGTCCAAGGTCCAAGGTCCAAGGTCAAAAGTCAAAGGTCAAATGTCAAATGTCACAGGTCAAAGGTCAAAGGTCAAGGTCAGAGGTCAAGGTCAAAGGTCAACGTCAAGGTCAAAGTCCTGGTCAAGGTCAAGGTCAAGGTAAAGGTCAAGGGTCAAAGCACAAAGCTCACAGGTTAAAGCTTAAAGGTTAAAGGTAAAAGCTCAAAGGTCAAAGTCAAGGTCAAAGGTCAAAGGTCAAAGGTCAAAGGTCTAAGGTCAAAGGTCCAAGGTCAAAGGTCTAAGGTCAAAGGTCCAAGGTCAAAGGTCCAAGGTCCAAGGTCAAAGGTCCAAGGTCCAAGGTCCAAGGTCAAAGGTCCAAGGTCCAAGGTCAAAGGTCCAAGGTCCAAGGTCAAAGGTCAAAGGTCCAAGGTCCAAGGTCAAAGGTCCAAGGTCAAGGTCAAGGTAAAGGTCAAGGGTCAAAGCACAAAGCTCACAGGTTAAAGCTTAAAGGTTAAAGGTAAAAGCTCAAAGGTCAAGGTCAAGGTCAAAGCTTAAAGGTTAAAGGTCAAAGGTCAACGTCAAGGTCAAAGCTCAAAGGTCAAAGGTCAAAGGTCAAAGGTCCAAGGTCCAAGGTCAAAGCTCAAAGGTCAAAGGTCAAAGGTCAAAGGTCCAAGGTCCAAGGTCCAAGATCAAAGGTCCAAGGTCCAAGGTCAAAGGTCAAGGTCAAAGGCCAAGGTCAAAGGTCAAGGTCAAAGGTCAAGGTCAAGGTCAAGGTCAAGGTCAAGGTCAAGGTCAAGGTCAAGGTCAAGGTCAAGGTCAAGGTCAAGGTCAAGGTCAAGGTCAAGGTCAAGGTCAAGGTCAAGGTCAAGGTCAAGGTCAAGGTCAAGGTCAAGGTCAAGGTCAAGGTCAAGGTCAAGGTCAAGGTCAAGGTCAAGGTCAAGGTCAAGGTCAAGGTCAAGGTCAAGGTCAAGGTCAAGGTCAAAGATCCAAGGTCCAAGGTCCAAGGTCCAAGGTCCAAGGTCCAAGGTCCAAGGTCCAAGGTCCAAGGTCCAAGGTCCATGGTCTAAGGTCAAGGTCATAGGTCAAAGGTAAAGGTCAAAGGTCAAGGTCAAAGGTCAAGGTCAAAGGTCAAGGTCAAAGGTCAAGGTCAAAGGTCAAAGGTCAAGGTCAAAGGTCAAAGGTAAAAATCAAAGGTCAAAGGTGAAGGTCAAAGGTCAAGGTCAAAGGTCAAGGTCAAAGGTCAAAGGTCAAGGTCAAAGGTCAAGGTCAAAGGTCAAAGGTCAAAGGTCAAGGTCAAAGGTCAAGGTCAAAGGTCAAAGGTCAAGGTCAAGGTCAAAGGTCAAGGTCAAAGGTCAAGGTCAAGGTCAAGGTCAAGGTCAAGGTCAAGGTCAAGGTCAAGGTCAAGGTCAAGGTCAAGGGTCAAAGCACAAAGCTCACAGGTTAAAGCTTAAAGGTTAAAGGTCAAAGCTCAAAGGTCAAGGTCAAAGGTCATGGTCAAAGGTCAAGGTCAAAGGTCAAAGGTCAAAGGTCAAGGTCAAATGTCAAACGTCAAAGGTCAAAGGTCAACGTCAAGGTCAAAGGTCAAAGGTCAAAGGTCAAGGTCAAAGGTCAAAGGTCAAAGGTCAAAGGTCTAAGGTCCAAGGTCAAAGGTCAAAGGTCTAAGGTCAAAGGTCCAAGGTCAAAGGTCCAAGGTCCAAGGTCAAAAGTCAAAGGTCAAATGTCAAATGTCAAATGTCACAGGTCAAAGGTCAAAGGTCAAGGTCAAAGGTCAAGGTCAAAGGTCAACGTCAAGGTCAAAAGTCCTGGTCAAGGTCAAGGTCAAGGTAAAGGTCAAGGGTCAAAGCACAAAGCTCACAGGTTAAAGCTTAAAGGTTAAAGGTAAAAGCTCAAAGGTCAAGGTCAAGGTCAAGGTCAAAGGTCAAGGTCAAAGGTCAAGGTCAAGGTCAAGGTCAAGGTCAAGGTCAAGGTCAAGTTCAAGGTCAAGGTCAAGGTCACGGTCAAGGTCAAGGTCAAGGTCAAGGTCAAGGTCAAGGTCAAGGTCAAGGTCAAGGTCAAGGTCAAGGTCAAGGTCAAGGTCAAGGTCAAGGTCAAGGTCAAGGTCAAGGTAAAGGTCAAGGTCAAGGTCAAGGTCAAGGTCAAGGTCAAGGTCAAGGTCAAGGTAAAGGTCAAGGTCAAGGTCAAGGTCAAGGTCAAGGTCAAGGTCAAGGTCAAGGTCAAGGTCAAGGTCAAGGTCAAGGTCAAGGTCAAGGTCAAGGTCAAGGTCAAGGTCAAGGTCAAGGTTAAGGTCAAGAGTCAAGAGTCAAGAGTCAAGGTCAAGAGTCAAGGTCAAAGGTCAAAGGTCAAAGGTCCAAGGTCAAAGGTCCAAGGTCCAAGGTCCAAGGTCCAATTTCCAAGGTCCAAGGTCCAAGGTCCAAGGTCAAAGGTCAAATGTCAAAGGTCGAAGGTCAAGGTCAAGGTCAAGGTCAAGGTCAAGGTCAAGGTCAAGGTCAAGGTCAAAGTCAAGGTCAAGGTCAAGGTCAAGGTCAAGGTCAAGGTCAAGGTCAAGGTCAAGGTCAAGGTTAAGGTCAAGAGTCAAGGTCAAGAGTCAAGGTCAAAGGTCCAAGGTCCAAGGTCAAAGGTCCAAGGTCCAAGGTCCAAGGTCCAAGGTCCAAGGTCCAATTTCCAAGGTCCAAGGTCAAAGGTCAAATGTCAAAGGTCGAAGGTCAAGGTCAAGGTCAAATGTCAAATGTCAAAGGTCGAAGGTCAAGGTCAAGGTCAAGGTCAAGGTCAAGGTCAAGGTCAAGGTCAAGGTCAAGGTCAAGGTCAAGGTCAAGGTCAAGGTCAAGGTCAAGGTCAAGGTCAAGGTCAAGGTCAAGGTCAAGGTCAAGGTCAAGGTCAAGGTCAAGAGTCAAGGTCAAGAGTCAAGGTCAATGCCAAAGGTCAAGGTCAAAGGTCAAAGGTCTAAGGTCTAAGGTCAAAGTTCCAAGGTCAAAGGTCCAAGGTCAAAGGTCAAAGATCAAAGGTCAAGGTCAAAGGTCAAACGTCAAGGTCAAAGGTCAAAGGTCAAAGGTCAAAGGACAAAGGACAAAGGTCAAAGGTCAATGTCAAAGGTCAAAGGTCAAGGTCAAGGTCAAGGTCAAGGTCAAGGTCAAGGTCAAGGTCAAGGTCAAGGTCAAGGTCAAGGTCAAGGTCAAGGTCAAGGTCAAGGTCAAGGTCAAGGTCAAGGTCAAGGTCAAGGTCAAGGTCAAGGTCAAGGTCAAGGTCAAGGTCAAGGTCAAGGTCAAGAGTCAAGAGTCAAGGTCAAGAGTCAAGGTCAATGCCAAAGGTCAAGGTCAAAGGTCTAAGGTCTAAGGTCAAAGGTCAAAGGTCAAAGGTCCAAGGTCCAAGGTCAAAGGTCTAAGGTCAAAGGTCCAAGGTCAAAGGTCTAAGGTCAAAGGTCAAAGGTCCAAGGTCAAAGGTCCAAGGTCCAAGGTCAAAGGTCCAAGGTCCAAGGTCAAAGGTCCAAGGTCCAAGGTCAAAGGTCAAAGGTCCAAGGTCCAAGGTCAAAGGTCCAAGGTCCAAGGTCAAGGTCAAGGTCAAAGCTCAAAGGTCAAAGGTCAAAGGTCCAAGGTCAAAGGTCTAAGGTCAAAGGTCCAAGGTCAAAGGTCTAAGGTCAAAGGTCCAAGGTCAAAGGTCCAAGGTCCAAGGTCAAAGGTCCAAGGTCCAAGGTCCAAGGTCAAAGGTCCAAGGTCCAAGGTCAAAGGTCCAAGGTCCAAGGTCAAAGGTCAAAGGTCCAAGGTCCAAGGTCAAAGGTCCAAGGTCCAAGGTCAAGGTCAAGGTAAAGGTCAAGGGTCAAAGCACAAAGCTCACAGGTTAAAGCTTAAAGGTTAAAGGTAAAAGCTCAAAGGTCAAGGTCAAGGTCAAAGCTTAAAGGTTAAAGGTCAAAGGTCAACGTCAAGGTCAAAGCTCAAAGGTCAAAGGTCAAAGGTCAAAGGTCCAAGGTCCAAGGTCAAAGCTCAAAGGTCAAAGCTCAAAGGTCAAAGGTCAAAGGTCCAAGGTCCAAGGTCCAAGGTCCAAGGTCAAAGGTCCAAGGTCCAAGGTCAAAGGTCAAGGTCAAAGGCCAAGGTCAAAGGTCAAGGTCAAAGGTCAAGGTCAAGGTCAAGGTCAAGGTCAAGGTCAAGGTCAAGGTCAAGGTCAAGGTCAAGGTCAAGGTCAAGGTCAAGGTCAAGGTCAAGGTCAAGGTCAAAGTCAAGGTCAAGGTCAAGGTCAAGGTCAAAGATCCAAGGTCCAAGGTCCAAGGTCCAAGGTCCAAGGTCCAAGGTCCAAGGTCCAAGGTCAAAGGTCAAGGTCAAAGGCCAAGGTCAAAGGTCAAGGTCAAAGGTCAAGGTCAAGGTCAAGGTCAAGGTCAAGGTCAAAGGTAAAGGTCAAAGGTCAAAGGTCAAGGTCAAAGGTCAAGGTCAATGGTCAAAGGTCAAAGGTCAAGGTCAAAGGTCAAAGGTAAAAAGTCAAAGGTCAAAGGTGAAGGTCAAAGGTCAAGGTCAAAGGTCAAAAGTCAAGGTCAAGGTCAAGGGTCAAAGGTCCAAGGTCCAAGGTCAAAGGTCCAAGGTCCAAGGTCCAAGGTCAAAGGTCAAGGTCAAAGGCCAAGGTCAAAGGTCAAGGTCAAAGGTCAAGGTCAAGGTCAAGGTCAAGGTCAAGGTCAAGGTCAAGGTCAAAGGTCAAAGGTCAAAGGTCAAGGTCAAAGGTCAAAGGTCAAAGGTCTAAGGTCCAAGGTCAAAGGTCAAAGGTCTAAGGTCAAAGGTCCAAGGTCAAAGGTCCAAGGTCCAAGGTCCAAGGTCAAAAGTCAAAGGTCAAATGTCAAATGTCACAGGTCAAAGGTCAAAGGTCAAAGGTCAAGGTCAAAGGTCAAGGTCAAAGGTCAACGTCAAGGTCAAAAGTCCTGGTCAAGGTCAAGGTCAAGGTAAAGGTCAAGGGTCAAAGCACAAAGCTCACAGGTTAAAGCTTAAAGGTTAAAGGTAAAAGCTCAAAGGTCAAAGTCAAGGTCAAAGCTCAAAGGTCAAAGGTCAAAGGTCAAAGGTCAAAGGTCTAAGGTCAAAGGTGCAAGGTCAAAGGTCTAAGGTCAAAGGTCCAAGGTCAAAGGTCCAAGGTCCAAGGTCAAAGGTCCAAGGTCCAAGGTCCAAGGTCAAAGGTCCAAGGTCCAAGGTCAAAGGTCCAAGGTCCAAGGTCAAAGGTCAAAGGTCCAAGGTCAAAGGTCCAAGGTCCAAGGTCAAGGTCAAGGTAAAGGTCAAGGGTCAAAGCACAAAGCTCACAGGTTAAAGCTTAAAGGTTAAAGGTAAAGCTCAAAGGTCAAGGTCAAGGTCAAAGCTTAAAGGTTAAAGGTCAAAGGTCAACGTCAAGGTCAAAGCTCAAAGGTCAAAGGTCAAAGGTCAAAGGTCAAAGGTCCAAGGTCCAAGGTCAAAGCTCAAAGGTCAAAGGTCAAAGGTCAAAGGTCAAAGGTCCAAGGTCCAAGGTCCAAGGTCCAAGGTCCAAGGTCAAAGGTCAAGGTCAAAGGCCAAGGTCAAAGGTCAAGGTCAAAGGTCAAGGTCAAGGTCAAGGTCAAGGTCAAGGTCAAGGTCAAGGTCAAGGTCAAGGTCAAGGTCAAGGTCAAGGTCAAGGTCAAGGTCAAGGTCAAGGTCAAGGTCAAGGTCAAGGTCAAGGTCAAGGTCAAGGTCAAGGTCAAGGTCAAGGTCAAGGTCAAGGTCAAGGTCAAGGTCAAGGTCAAGGTCAAGGTCAAGGTCAAGGTCAAGGTCAAGGTCAAGGTCAAGGTCAAAGATCCAAGGTCCAAGGTCCAAGGTCCAAGGTCCAAGGTCCAAGGTCCAAGGTCCAAGGTCCAAGGTCCATGGTCTAAGGTCAAGGTCATAGGTCAAAGGTCAAAGGTCAAGGTCAAGGTCAAGGTCAAGGTCAAGGTCAAGGTCAAGGTCAAGGTCAAGGTCAAGGTCAAGGTCAAGGTCAAGGTCAAGGTCAAGGTCAAAGATCCAAGGTCCAAGGTCCAAGGTCCAAGGTCCAAGGTCCAAGGTCCAAGGTCCAAGGTCCAAGGTCCAAGGTCCATGGTCTAAGGTCATAGGTCAAAGGTCAAAGGTCAACGTCAAGGTCAAAGGTCAAAGGTCAAGGTCAAAGGTAAAGGTCAAAGGTCAAAGGTCAAGGTCAAAGGTCAAGGTCAAAGGTCAAAGGTCAAGGTCAAAGGTCAAAGGTAAAAAGTCAAAGGTCAAAGGTGAAGGTCAAAGGTCAAGGTCAAAGGTCAAAAGTCAAGGTCAAGGTCAAGGGTCAAAGGTCCAAGGTCCAAGGTCCAAGGTCAAAGGTCCAAGGTCCAAGGTCAAAGGTCAAGGTCAAAGGCCAAGGTCAAAGGTCAAGGTCAAAGGTCAAGGTCAAGGTCAAGGTCAAGGTCAAGGTCAAGGTCAAAGGTCAAAGGTCAAAGGTCAAGGTCAAAGGTCAAAGGTCAAAGGTCTAAGGTCCAAGGTCAAAGGTCAAAGGTCTAAGGTCTAAGGTCAAAGGTCCAAGGTCAAAGGTCCAAGGTCAAGGTCAAGGTCAAGGTCAAGGTCAAGGTCAAGGTAAAGGTCAAGGTCAAGGTCAAGGTCAAGGTCAAGGTCAAGGTCAAGGTCAAGGTCAAGGTCAAGGTCAAGGTCAAGGTCAAGGTCAAGGTCAAGGTCAAGGTCAAGGTCAAGGTCAAGGTTAAGGTCAAGAGTCAAGAGTCAAGAGTCAAGGTCAAGAGTCAAGGTCAAAGGTCAAAGGTCAAAGGTCCAAGGTCAAAGGTCCAAGGTCCAAGGTCCAAGGTCCAAGGTCCAATTTCCAAGGTCCAAGGTCCAAGGTCCAAGGTCAAAGGTCAAATGTCAAAGGTCGAAGGTCAAGGTCAAGGTCAAGGTCAAGGTCAAGGTCAAGGTCAAAGTCAAGGTCAAGGTCAAGGTCAAGGTCAAGGTCAAGGTCAAGGTCAAGGTCAAGGTTAAGGTCAAGAGTCAAGGTCAAGAGTCAAGGTCAAAGGTCCAAGGTCCAAGGTCAAAGGTCCAAGGTCCAAGGTCCAAGGTCCAAGGTCCAATTTCCAAGGTCCAAGGTCAAAGGTCAAATGTCAAAGGTCGAAGGTCAAGGTCAAGGTCAAATGTCAAATGTCAAATGTCAAAGGTCGAAGGTCAAGGTCAAGGTCAAGGTCAAGGTCAAGGTCAAGGTCAAGGTCAAGGTCAAGGTCAAGGTCAAGGTCAAGGTCAAGGTCAAGGTCAAGGTCAAGGTCAAGGTCAAGGTCAAGGTCAAGGTCAAGGTCAAGAGTCAAGGTCAAGAGTCAAGGTCAATGCCAAAGGTCAAGGTCAAAGGTCAAAGGTCTAAGGTCTAAGGTCAAAGTTCCAAGGTCAAAGGTCCAAGGTCAAAGGTCAAAGATCAAAGGTCAAGGTCAAAGGTCAAACGTCAAGGTCAAAGGTCAAAGGTCAAAGGTCAAAGGACAAAGGACAAAGGTCAAAGGTCAATGTCAAAGGTCAAAGGTCAAGGTCAAGGTCAAGGTCAAGGTCAAGGTCAAGGTCAAGGTCAAGGTCAAGGTCAAGGTCAAGGTCAAGGTCAAGGTCAAGGTCAAGGTCAAGGTCAAGGTCAAGGTCAAGGTCAAGGTCAAGGTCAAGGTCAAGGTCAAGAGTCAAGAGTCAAGGTCAAGAGTCAAGGTCAATGCCAAAGGTCAAGGTCAAAGGTCAAAGGTCTAAGGTCAAAGGTCAAAGGTCAAAGGTCAAAGGTCCAAGGTCCAAGGTCAAAGGTCAAAGGTCTAAGGTCAAAGGTCCAAGGTCAAAGGTCTAAGGTCAAAGGTCCAAGGTCAAAGGTCCAAGGTCCAAGGTCAAAGGTCCAAGGTCCAAGGTCAAAGGTCCAAGGTCCAAGGTCAAAGGTCAAAGGTCCAAGGTCCAAGGTCAAAGGTCCAAGGTCCAAGGTCAAGGTCAAGGTCAAAGCTCAAAGGTCAAAGGTCCAAGGTCCAAGGTCAAGGTCAAGGTCAAAGCTCAAAGGTCAAAGGTCAAAGGTCCAAGGTCAAAGGTCCAAGGTCCAAGGTCAAAGGTCCAAGGTCCAAGGTCCAAGGTCAAAGGTCCAAGGTCCAAGGTCAAAGGTCCAAGGTCCAAGGTCAAAGGTCAAAGGTCCAAGGTCCAAGGTCAAAGGTCCAAGGTCCAAGGTCAAGGTCAAGGTAAAGGTCAAGGGTCAAAGCACAAAGCTCACAGGTTAAAGCTTAAAGGTTAAAGGTAAAAGCTCAAAGGTCAAGGTCAAGGTCAAAGCTTAAAGGTTAAAGGTCAAAGGTCAACGTCAAGGTCAAAGCTCAAAGGTCAAAGGTCAAAGGTCAAAGGTCAAAGGTCCAAGGTCCAAGGTCAAAGCTCAAAGGTCAAAGCTCAAAGGTCAAAGGTCAAAGGTCCAAGGTCCAAGGTCCAAGGTCCAAGGTCAAAGGTCCAAGGTCCAAGGTCAAAGGTCAAGGTCAAAGGCCAAGGTCAAAGGTCAAGGTCAAAGGTCAAGGTCAAGGTCAAGGTCAAGGTCAAGGTCAAGGTCAAGGTCAAGGTCAAGGTCAAGGTCAAGGTCAAGGTCAAGGTCAAGGTCAAGGTCAAGGTCAAGGTCAAGGTCAAGGTCAAGGTCAAAGATCCAAGGTCCAAGGTCCAAGGTCCAAGGTCCAAGGTCCAAGGTCCAAGGTCCATGGTCTAAGGTCATAGGTCAAAGGTCAAAGGTCAACGTCAAGGTCAAAGGTCAAAGGTCAAGGTCAAAGGTAAAGGTCAAAGGTCAAAGGTCAAGGTCAAAGGTCAAGGTCAATGGTCAAAGGTCAAAGGTCAAGGTCAAAGGTCAAAGGTAAAAAGTCAAAGGTCAAAGGTGAAGGTCAAAGGTCAAGGTCAAAGGTCAAAAGTCAAGGTCAAGGTCAAGGGTCAAAGGTCCAAGGTCCAAGGTCCAAGGTCAAAGGTCCAAGGTCCAAGGTCCAAGGTCAAAGGTCAAGGTCAAAGGCCAAGGTCAAAGGTCAAGGTCAAAGGTCAAGGTCAAGGTCAAGGTCAAGGTCAAGGTCAAGGTCAAGGTCAAAGGTCAAAGGTCAAAGGTCAAGGTCAAAGGTCAAAGGTCAAAGGTCTAAGGTCCAAGGTCAAAGGTCAAAGGTCTAAGGTCAAAGGTCCAAGGTCAAAGGTCCAAGGTCCAAGGTCCAAGGTCAAAAGTCAAAGGTCAAATGTCAAATGTCACAGGTCAAAGGTCAAAGGTCAAGGTCAAAGGTCAAGGTCAAAGGTCAACGTCAAGGTCAAAAGTCCTGGTCAAGGTCAAGGTCAAGGTAAAGGTCAAGGGTCAAAGCACAAAGCTCACAGGTTAAAGCTTAAAGGTTAAAGGTAAAAGCTCAAAGGTCAAAGTCAAGGTCAAAGCTCAAAGGTCAAAGGTCAAAGGTCAAAGGTCAAAGGTCTAAGGTCAAAGGTGCAAGGTCAAAGGTCTAAGGTCAAAGGTCCAAGGTCAAAGGTCCAAGGTCCAAGGTCAAAGGTCCAAGGTCCAAGGTCCAAGGTCAAAGGTCCAAGGTCCAAGGTCAAAGGTCCAAGGTCCAAGGTCAAAGGTCAAAGGTCCAAGGTCAAAGGTCCAAGGTCCAAGGTCAAGGTCAAGGTAAAGGTCAAGGGTCAAAGCACAAAGCTCACAGGTTAAAGCTTAAAGGTTAAAGGTAAAAGCTCAAAGGTCAAGGTCAAGGTCAAAGCTTAAAGGTTAAAGGTCAAAGGTCAACGTCAAGGTCAAAGCTCAAAGGTCAAAGGTCAAAGGTCAAAGGTCAAAGGTCCAAGGTCCAAGGTCAAAGCTCAAAGGTCAAAGGTCAAAGGTCAAAGGTCAAAGGTCCAAGGTCCAAGGTCCAAGATCAAAGGTCCAAGGTCCAAGGTCAAAGGTCAAGGTCAAAGGCCAAGGTCAAAGGTCAAGGTCAAAGGTCAAGGTCAAGGTCAAGGTCAAGGTCAAGGTCAAGGTCAAGGTCAAGGTCAAGGTCAAGGTCAAGGTCAAGGTCAAGGTCAAGGTCAAGGTCAAGGTCAAGGTCAAGGTCAAGGTCAAGGTCAAGGTCAAGGTCAAGGTCAAGGTCAAGGTCAAGGTCAAGGTCAAGGTCAAGGTCAAGGTCAAGGTCAAGGTCAAGGTCAAAGATCCAAGGTCCAAGGTCCAAGGTCCAAGGTCCAAGGTCCAAGGTCCAAGGTCCAAGGTCCAAGGTCCAAGGTCCATGGTCTAAGGTCAAGGTCATAGGTCAAAGGTCAAAGGTCAACGTCAAGGTCAAAGGTCAAAGGTCAAGGTCAAAGGTAAAGGTCAAAGGTCAAGGTCAAAGGTCAAGGTCAAAGGTCAAGGTCAAAGGTCAAGGTCAAAGGTCAAAGGTCAAGGTCAAAGGTCAAAGGTAAAAATCAAAGGTCAAAGGTGAAGGTCAAAGGTCAAGGTCAAAGGTCAAGGTCAAAGGTCAAAGGTCAAGGTCAAAGGTCAAGGTCAAAGGTCAAAGGTCAAAGGTCAAGGTCAAAGGTCAAGGTCAAAGGTCAAAGGTCAAGGTCAAGGTCAAAGGTCAAGGTCAAAGGTCAAGGTCAAGGTCAAGGTCAAGGTCAAGGTCAAGGTCAAGGTCAAGGTCAAGGTCAAGGTCAAGGGTCAAAGCACAAAGCTCACAGGTTAAAGCTTAAAGGTTAAAGGTCAAAGCTCAAAGGTCAAGGTCAAAGGTCATGGTCAAAGGTCAAGGTCAAAGGTCAAAGGTCAAAGGTCAAGGTCAAATGTCAAACGTCAAAGGTCAAAGGTCAACGTCAAGGTCAAAGGTCAAAGGTCAAAGGTCAAGGTCAAAGGTCAAAGGTCAAAGGTCAAAGGTCTAAGGTCCAAGGTCAAAGGTCAAAGGTCTAAGGTCAAAGGTCCAAGGTCAAAGGTCCAAGGTCCAAGGTCCAAGGTCAAAAGTCAAAGGTCAAATGTCAAATGTCACAGGTCAAAGGTCAAAGGTCAAGGTCAAAGGTCAAGGTCAAAGGTCAACGTCAAGGTCAAAAGTCCTGATCAAGGTCAAGGTCAAGGTAAAGGTCAAGGGTCAAAGCACAAAGCTCACAGGTTAAAGCTTAAAGGTTAAAGGTAAAAGCTCAAAGGTCAAGGTCAAAGGTCATGGTCAAAGGTCAAGGTCCAAGGTCCAAGGTCAAAGGTCCAAGGTCAAAGGTCCAAGGTCCAAGGTCCAAGGTCCAAGGTCCAAGGTCCAAGGTCCATGGTCCATGGTCCAAGTTCCAAGGTCCAAGGTCCAAGGTCCAAGGTCAAAGGTCAAATGTCAAAGGTCAAAGGTCAAAGGTCAAAGGTCAAGGTCAAAGGTCAAGGTCAAAGGTCAAGGTCAAAGGTCAAGGTCAAGGTCAAGGTCAAGGTCAAGTTCAAGGTCAAGGTCAAGGTCACGGTCAAGGTCAAGGTCAAGGTCAAGGTCAAGGTCAAGGTCAAGGTCAAGGTCAAGGTCAAGGTCAAGGTCAAGGTCAAGGTCAAGGTCAAGGTCAAGGTCAAGGTCAAGGTCAAGGTCAAGGTAAAGGTCAAGGTCAAGGTCAAGGTCAAGGTCAAGGTCAAGGTCAAGGTAAAGGTCAAGGTCAAGGTCAAGGTCAAGGTCAAGGTCAAGGTCAAGGTCAAGGTCAAGGTCAAGGTCAAGGTCAAGGTCAAGGTCAAGGTCAAGGTCAAGGTCAAGGTCAAGGTCAAGGTTAAGGTCAAGAGTCAAGAGTCAAGAGTCAAGGTAAAGAGTCAAGGTCAAAGGTCAAAGGTCAAAGGTCCAAGGTCAAAGGTCCAAGGTCCAAGGTCCAAGGTCCAAGGTCCAAGGTCCAATTTCCAAGGTCCAAGGTCCAAGGTCCAAGGTCCAAGGTCAAAGGTCAAATGTCAAAGGTCGAAGGTCAAGGTCAAGGTCAAGGTCAAGGTCAAGGTCAAGGTCAAGGTCAAGGTCAAAGTCAAGGTCAAGGTCAAGGTCAAGGTCAAGGTCAAGGTCAAGGTCAAGGTCAAGGTCAAGGTTAAGGTCAAGAGTCAAGGTCAAGAGTCAAGGTCAAAGGTCCAAGGTCCAAGGTCAAAGGTCCAAGGTCCAAGGTCCAAGGTCCAAGGTCCAATTTCCAAGGTCCAAGGTCAAAGGTCAAATGTCAAAGGTCGAAGGTCAAGGTCAAGGTCAAATGTCAAATGTCAAAGGTCGAAGGTCAAGGTCAAGGTCAAGGTCAAGGTCAAGGTCAAGGTCAAGGTCAAGGTCAAGGTCAAGGTCAAGGTCAAGGTCAAGGTCAAGGTCAAGGTCAAGGTCAAGGTCAAGGTCAAGGTCAAGGTCAAGGTCAAGGTCAAGGTCAAGGTCAAGAGTCAAGGTCAAGAGTCAAGGTCAATGCCAAAGGTCAAGGTCAAAGGTCAAAGGTCTAAGGTCTAAGGTCAAAGTTCCAAGGTCAAAGGTCCAAGGTCAAAGGTCAAAGATCAAAGGTCAAGGTCAAAGGTCAAAGGTCAAACGTCAAGGTCAAAGGTCAAAGGTCAAAGGACAAAGGACAAAGGTCAAAGGTCAATGTCAAAGGTCAAAGGTCAAGGTCAAGGTCAAGGTCAAGGTCAAGGGCAAGGTCAATGTCAAGGTCAAGGTCAAGGTCAAGGTCAAGGTCAAGGTCAAGGTCAAGGTCAAGGTCAAGGTCAAGGTCAAGGTCAAGGTCAAGGTCAAGGTCAAGGTCAAGGTCAAGGTCAAGAGTCAAGAGTCAAGGTCAAGAGTCAAGGTCAATGCCAAAGGTCAAGGTCAAAGGTCAAAGGTCTAAGGTCAAAGGTCAAAGGTCCAAGGTCCAAGGTCAAAGGTCAAAGGTCAAAGGTCAAAGATCAAAGGTCAAGGTCAAAGGTCAAACGTCAAGGTCAAAGGTCAAAGGTCAAAGGACAAAGGACAAAGGTCAAAGGTCAATGTCAAAGGTCAAGGTCAAGGTCAAGGTCAAGGTCAAGGTCAAGGTCAAGGTCAAGGTCAAGGTCAAGGTCAAGGTCAAGGTCAAGGTCAAGGTCAAGGTCAAGGACAAGGTCAAGGTCCAGGTCAAGGTCAAGGTCAAGGTCAAGGTCAAGGTCAAGGTCAAGGTCATAGGTCAAAGGTCAAAGGTCAACGTCAAGGTCAAAGGTCAATGTCAAGGTCAAGGTCAAAGGTCATGGTCAAAGGTCAAAGGTCAAAGGTCAAAGGTCAAAGGTCAAAGGTCAAAGGTCAAAGGTCAAGGTCAAAGGTCAAAGGTCAAAGGTCAAGGGTCAAGGTCAAAGGTCAAGGTCAAAGGTCAAAGGTCAAAGGTCATAGTCAAGGTCAAGGTCAAGGTCAAGGTCAAGGTCAAGGTCAAGGTCAAGGTCAAGGTCAAGGTCAAGGTCAAGGTCAAGGTCAAGGTCAATGTCAAGGTCAAGGTCAAGGTCAAGGTCAAGGTCAAGGTCAAGGTCAAGGTCAAGGTCAAGGTCAAGGTCAAAGATCCAAGGTCCAAGGTCCAAGGTCCAAGGTCCAAGGACCATGGTCTAAGGTCAAGGTCATAGGTCAAAGGTCAAGGGGCAACGTCAAGGGCAAAGGTCAAAGGTCAAGGTCAAAGGTGAAGGTCAACGGTCAAGGTCAAAGGTCAAGGTCAAAGGTCAAAGGTCAAGGTCAAAGGTCAAAGGTAAAAAGTCAAAGGTCAAAGGTCAAAGGTGAAGGTCAAAGGTCAAGGTCAAAGGTCAAGGTCAAAGGTCAAAGGTCAAGGTCAAAGGTCAAGGTCAAAGGTCAAAGGTAAAAAGTCAAGGGTCAAAGGTGAAGGTCAAAGGTCAAGGTCAAGGTCAAAGGTCAAGGTCAAAGGTCAAGGTCAAGGTCAAGGTCAAGGTCAAGGTCAAGGTCAAGGGTCAAAGCACAAAGCTCACAGGTTAAAGCTTAAAGGTTAAAGGTCAAAGCTCAAAGGTCAAGGTCAAAGGTCATGGTCAAAGGTCAAGGTCAAAGGTCAAAGGTCAAAGGTCAAGGTCAAATGTCAAACGTCAAAGGTCAAAGGTCAAAGGTCAAAGGTCAACGTCAAGGTCAAAGGTCAAAGGTCAAAGGTCAAGGTCAAAGGTCAAAGGTCTAAGGTCCAAGGTCAAACGTCAAAGGTCTAAGGTCAAAGGTCCAAGGTCAAAGGTCCAAGGTCCAAGGTCAAAAGTCAAAGGTCAAATGTCAAATGTCAAAGGTCAAAGGTCAAAGGTCAAGGTCAAAGGTCAAGGTCAAAGGTCAACGTCAAGGTCAAAAGTCCTGGTCAAGGTCAAGGTCAAGGTCAAGGTCAAGGGTCAAAGCACAAAGCTCACAGGTTAAAGCTTAAAGGTAAGAGGTAAAAGCTCAAAGGTCAACGTCAAGGTCAAAGCTCAAAGGTCAAAGGTCAAAGGTCCAAGGTCCAAGGTCAAAGCTCAAAGGTCAAAGGTCAAAGGTCCAAGGTCCAAGGTCAAAGGTCCAAGGTCCAAGGTCCAAGGTCAAAGGTCAAAGGTGAAGGTCAAAGGTCAAGGTCAAAGGCCAAGGTCAAAGGTCAAGGTCAAAGGTCAAGGTCAAGGTCAAGGTCAAGGTCAAGGTCAAAGGTCCAAGGTCCAAGGTCAAAGGTCAAAGGTGAAGGTCAAAGGTCAAGGTCAAAGGCCAAGGTCAAAGGTCAAGGTCAAAGGTCAAGGTCAAGGTCAAGGTCAAGGTCAAGGTCAAGGTCAAGGTCAAGGTCAAGGTCAAGGTCAAGGTCAAGGTCAAGGTCAAGGTCAAGGTCAAGGTCAAGGTCAAGGTCAAGGTCAAGGTCAAGGTCAAGGTCAAGGTCAAGGTCAAGGTCAAGGTCAAGGTCAAGGTCAAGGTCAAGGTCAAGGTCAAGGTCAAGGTCAAGGTCAAGGTCAAGGTCAAGGTCAAGGTCAAGGTCAAAGATCCAAGGTCCAAGGTCCAAGGTCCAAGGTCCATGGTCTAAGGTCAAGGTCATAGGTCAAAGGTCAAAGGTCAACGTCAAGGTCAAAGGTCAAAGGTCAAGGTCAAAGGTGAAGGTCAAAGGTCAAAGGTAAAAAGTCAAAGGTCAAAGGTGAAGGTCAAAGGTCAAGGTCAAAGGTCAAGGTCAAAGGTCAAAGGTCAAGGTCAAGGTCAAAGGTCAAGGTCAAAGGTCAAAGGTAAAAAGTCAAAGGTCAAAGGTGAAGGTCAAAGGTCAAGGTCAAGGTCAAAGGTCAAGGTCAAAGGTCAAGGTCAAGGTC
The DNA here is from genome assembly GCA_035047585.1 of Drosophila monieri. NCBI lineage: Eukaryota > Metazoa > Arthropoda > Insecta > Diptera > Drosophilidae > Drosophila > Drosophila monieri. The sequence continues at coordinate 224,475 of JAWNPJ010000038.1, forward strand.
AAGGTCAAGGTCAAGGTCAAGGGTCAAAGCACAAAGCTCACAGGTTAAAGCTTAAAGGTTAAAGGTCAAAGCTCAAAGGTCAAGGTCAAAGGTCATGGTCAAAGGTCAAGGTCAAAGGTCAAAGGTCAAAGGTCAAGGTCAAATGTCAAACATCAAAGGTCAAAGCAAAAAAAAGGTCAAAGGTCAACGTCAAGGTCAAAGGTCAAAGGTCAAAGGTCAAGGTCAAAGGTCAAAGGTCTAAGGTCCAAGGTCAAAGGTCCAAGGTCCAAGGTCAAAAGTCAAAGGTCAAATGTCAAAGGTCAAAGGTCAAAGGTCAAAGGTCAAGGTCAAAGGTCAAGGTCAAAGGTCAACGTCAAGGTCAAAAGTCCTGGTCAAGGTCAAGGTCAAGATCAAGGTCAAGGGTCAAAGCACAAAGCTCACAGGTTAAAGCTTAAAGGTTAGAGGTAAAAAGCTCAAAGGTCAAGGTCAAAGGTCATGGTCAAAGGTCAAGGTCAAAGGTCAAAGGTCACAGGTCAAAGGTCAAGGT